>JANHFK010003567.1:210521-222817 GCA_036250565.1 Sibynophis collaris | reverse complement strand
TACTGTCATCACCTGTCACCCACAAAGTCTCTCAACTGGCGTCTCTCCCCCATCTCTGGTGTGTGTGTGTGTTTGTGTTTGTGTGTGTGTGTGTGTGTGTGTTTGTGAATGAGAGGCTCATCTCCTGAGCTGCCTTTCTGATGTTTATAAAGTAAAAATGTAAAAAGTGAAATAATGTCACCAGTGTATCCTTTAGGGCAGTGTCAAAAAAAGATAAATTACAGGGTCCTCTAGATTATGATAAAACAGCATTTTACAAAAAAATATATAAAAGAAAATGCAGTGCTCTAGGTAGACCCCAGGATGGTACTGGTCTGCTATAAATTGTTCATCCTTTTCCCCAAAGTCCCATTTAAAAGAAGGGAACTGGTTTGTGTTTCAAACTGATTATATGAACACAAAGAAAGAACAATAGAATTACTCTGACAAATAAATCAAGAATCTAACAAGAATCTCACCAAGTTCCTGACTGGACTTTCACTTATTTCTACTGAAATAGCAACATCTGAAGCATTTATTCCTCTGCTTCAGTTTTTCTAAACTCCCCCACTTCTTGTTCATTGCAAACTTCAATCAGTGGCTATGGAGAATGATTTTAGGCCCCTGAATTTTCCAGTCACAGTTCACATGGAGTTCTGTCGCATGATTCTAGAAAGGTCCCAGTGTTATCTGATTTTTTGTCTGAAAGAAAATATGGGTCTGCTCAAAGTGATGTGAGTTTGTGTTCTGCTAGATGGTAGGGGAACTACAATCGCACATTTGTTTGTTTTTTAATATGTTTATATTATTACAATATGGCAACGATGAAAGCTTCCCCCACCTAGGCTTCTAGGCAGGCCACTAGAAGATACCAAATCAGACCTTCAGCAGAGGTCTTATTCTGTCCTTACATTAGAGTGATTGTCTTGACTCTAACCTTGGCAAGTTTAGGAGGAATAGACTTCAACTCCCAGAATTCCCTAGCCAGAATCCACACACTGTAAGGTTGCCAGAAACACTGATCTAGGGTTAAGCTATGTGCACTGCCTGGTTGCCATTTCAGTAGAAAAAAAATTAAGGAGGTCAGAAATTATTGTCCTTTGTTAATCCTGCTACCCAATCAATGTGCTCTCAGAATGGTTTTTATGTTCCACTCCAAAAATACCCTTTTTTCATACAGTGCTGCCTTGAGGCCCTTGTGTTTTTTGGGTATCTCACTTCAGCTTCCGGTAGGCTAGCCTCACCATCCCTGCAACTAATTCAGGGGTATCACACTTGATTTCATTGAGGGCCGCATCAGGGTTGTGTTTGACCTCTGGGGATTGGGCTGGGTGTGGCTAGGATGGGCACGGCCAGCTCAATGTCACTCGTATCGGGAGCGCCTGTGGTGGCCCAAATGCTCTGCCAGTAAAAACAGGTTCTCGAGCTCTGTTTCTCTGGCAGTGGGTTGCAGGAGGTTGTGGCAGCTAAAAACGGAGCTCGGGAGCCCGTTTTCGCTGGCAGAAACACCACAGGCTGGTCCTTCACTGTTTCCAGGGTAGCCCCACGGGTCAGATGTAAGTACCCGCGGGCCGGATCCAGCCCCTGGGCCTTGTGTTTGACACCCTAGAACTAAGCCAATGCTTACTGTGACCTCTAATACCTTTTAATACCAATCTTTACGATGAGTGTTATAACACACAAAAGCTATAACTCTTATTGTGCAACTAGAAGACAGTTAGGAAATTACTATTTCCTACTTTTCCTTGCGCTAAAAAATAGCCTGCGTTGCACTATTTCTTTTTTTCTCCAATAGCTTGAAATTAAAGGACTTCAAGTTACAAGTTACAACTTATATTGTAGATCATAAGCTATTTGGGATATCTGGGAGCTCTAGTGAGTGGGAAATAGTAAAGCAATATACCACTGGAGCTTTTTGTTTGCTTGCTTGTTTTAAAGCAGTAGTTTTTGGCTGCATGGACCGGCGGTAGAATGCAGTGGCGGTGGGGAGGGAGGGGATAGTTTTGTACACTCAACCTAAACCCATGCATGCGCAAATGAAATTTTACACGCTCGCATGGCCCACTTCCCAACAGGCCATGGATTGGTGCCGGTCCGTGACCCAGGAATTGGGAATCCATGTTTTAAAGCACATGACAAAGTAGGAAGTTCAGGGAACTTCTATTTAGGTTATAGCCATTGTGTTCTTATAGCACTCTTGGTTAGTCTAGATATGAAAGATATCAAAAAGAATTAGTGAAAAGATTTTTTTTTTCAAAAGCGCTGTCTATTTTGCCTGCCTGTATTTATTTACAAAAGGATCTGCTCTCAGCAAGGAAAGTAATTGGCCATTGCTTTCCTGATACCAAAAGGTGGGAAGACACAGCAGCAAGTCCAGTGGTGGGTTTCTATCGGTTCTCCCCGGATCGGGCGAACCGGTAGTGGCAGTGGAGTGAGGCTTCACCCACCCACCCAGACATCATCATGGATTCTGCACATGTGCAGAAGCGCCCCACACACATGCTCCTGGTTGTGAAACAGTAGCGAAGATAAGTGGAACCCACCATTGGAATTGTCCAATGGGAAAATATGATAGCACACTGTCTGGATTGAATCCTTGCAAGCTGCTGCCAAAGTTCATCAGTCTGGACACAATTTTCTGAAGCAACCTCAAAGTCAAACTGGCATGAGCAAATGACAAGAGCAACTTAAATGGTAAATGCAGATACTGTATTTAATTAGTTAGCAATAGCACTTAGATTTTTATACCACTTCAGAGTACTTTACAGCCCTCTCTAAACGGTTTACAGAGTCAGCCTATCGCCCCCAACGATCTGGGTCCTCATTTTACTGCCCGCTGAAGGATGGAAGGCTGAGTCAACCTCGAACCAGTCAGAATCGGATTGCTGAACTGCTGACAGCTGGCAGTCAGCCTGCAGTACTGCATTCTAACAACTGCACCACCATGGCTCCTGCAACTGTGGCCTGTTTTTGCAAAATGAAATTATATTGATTTTGGGCCTCTTTTCCGCTATTTTGGATTTTAAGAGCCTTTTTCAGAAATGGGTTCAGAGATGCATTCCTTATCAATTGAGTGGATACCTTCCTTCAAATACTTCTGCTATTGTAGTTTTCCATTTGGAAACTCCTCAGTGAAGTGCACACAGTGAATCCTTTTTTTTATAGAATGGATCCCTCCAATCATAGGCTGCATCACATGTAAGACTGTCCAAGTATGGCACATTCTATAGTGATGAAAGGTACATATGAATAAGATTAAATACTACCGTAAATTAAAAATGAGTGTCTGTTTTCTCCATCCAATTCAGTGGTGGGTTCCTACCGGTTCGCTCCGGATCTCATGAACCGGTAGTAGCTGTGGCGGGAGGCTCCGCCCACCCACCCGGATGTCATCATGGATGCTCTGTGCATGCGCAGAAGGGCCACGCGTGAATGAAGCAAGTGTGCATACACGTGTGATCCCCTCCCGAACTGGTAGCGAAGGTAAGCAGAACTCACCCCTGACCCAAGGTCGCAAAAGAGGATCACATGACCTTGGGACAGAGCAACAGTCATAAATCTGAACCAGTTGCCAAGCCTCTGAATTTTGATCACATGATCACGGGGAAGCTGCAAACGTCATTAACTGTGAAAAATGGTCATCAGTCACATTTTTCAGTGCTGTTGTAACTCGAGGACTATCAGTATTATACATCATGCATATAAATAAATGCACACACAGAAAGATAGAGATATATAGATATTTCCAGGACAAGTGAAATATTCGTTTTCTTTTTCCCACTATTCCAAACCGAACAATTTTTCTTCCAAATAACTCATGGGATGTCAGCTTCAGTGCACAGAGTTTAACTAATCTAAATGTCAGTTAAATAAAAAGGGCTGCTTACAAATAGCTCTTTTTTAAGGACCCAAATGTTTTATTTCCAGCTACCTTCCTAGCTACTCTTTATAAAGCTGAAGAAGATCATCATGTGATACAGAAATAGTCTCCAGAATTGTAATTATAAACACAGAGAAATGTGGGGTTTTCTTTTAAATGAAATAACAGCACTAAAAATAACAATCCAAATACTTCAGTACCGTTACACGATGCCATCTTGCAATTCCTCAAACATATGTTGCCATCTCAGGTCCATATGCTCTGCTGGTTGGCTTGCGCTAGAGTGAAGATAAGCTAGCTGCCCATAAATCTTCTGAAGAGACGGTGTTGGCCAAGAACCTTTGGTTTGGGCGCCTGCCAAATGGAATTCAAGCTGAAAGTGAGAAAGGTGCCCGCCAGAAATTCAAGGTCAGAAGCTGTGTGGTCTGTATGAGAAACTGGGAGGGGAGCTGAGATAAATGAAGTCATATGACAGGTAGGGTATGCTACCATGGAAACGTGCCATGTGGCACCAAGAAGACGTCGCACATTTTTCTAACTCAGGTCTTTGATTACATCATTTTATATAAAGCGTTCGAAAAGGAGGAGAAGGACAAAAGGAAGATGGATGAGCGGGCAAAAAAGCCATTTGCAACTGGCTTGTAATATATGCTTACTCTCTTTGGACAAAGCAGACATGCTAAATGCTTGGATTATGCAGAGAAAACTTGGGTACCACTTCTTCAAGCCTTCAAGTCTAATCTACCGCTTCACCCCTTCAGTTTAATTTAATGATAGTTCCCTGCAGAGAATGCCTGTGTGAGAACAGCAGCATGTGCAGCATCTCTCTCAAAACTTCACTCGCATATCATTGTAAGTCAGTGAGAAAATTAAGGCAGAAAAACATGATTTTGAGGGAGGGAGGGAGGAAGGAAGAAAATTCGCATTTCAAATTTCCTAGCTTTTGATTCATCAAGGTATTAGAGGTGATCATCCTTCAATCAGAATAGAGCTGGAAGGGACCTTGGAGATCTTCTAATCTAACCGTCTGCTCAAGCAGGATACTCTATACCATTTCAGGTAAGTGGCTGTCCAGTCTTTCCTTAAAAACCTCCAGTGATGAAGCACCCACAACTTCTGAAGGCAACTGTTCCACTGGTTAGTGGTCCTCACTGTTAGGAAGTTTCTCCTTAATTCCAGGTTGCTTCTCTCGTTGATTTTGCTTTCTGGTGCTTTGGAAAATAAGTTGGCCTCCTCTTCTTTGGGGCAGCCCCTCAAATACTGGAATACTGTTATTATGTCATCCCAGCCCTTCTTTTCTCTAGACTTGTTGTTGTTAGTTGCGAAGTCATGTCTGACCCATTGCGACCCCATGGACAATGTTCCTCCAGGTCTTCCTGTCCTGTACCATCCTCTGGAGTCCATTTAAGCTCTTGCTTACTGCTTCAGTGACTCCATCCAGCCACCTCATTCTCTGTCATCTCCTTCTTCTTTTGCCCTCAATCTTTCCCAGCATTAGGCTGTTCTCCAGTAAGTCCTTCCTTCTCATTAGGTGGCCAAAGTATTTGATTCTCGAGACCAGCCATACGCAATTCCAGCAACCCTTCTTCGTATATTTTTATCTCCAGGCCCTTAATCATCTTAGTTACTCTTCTTTGCATTTTTTCCAAAGTTTCAACATGTAGTGACCAAAACTGGATGCAATATTCCAGGTGTGGTCTTACTAAGGATTTATAAAACAGTACTAATACTTCACATGATTTTGATTCTATGCCTCTTTTATACAACCAAGGATTGTATTAGCTTTTTTTACTGCTGCCACACACTACTGGCTCATGTTTAAATGATAGTCCACTAGGACTTCAAGGTCCTTCTCACAGTTACTGTTTTTGAACCAGGTTTTATCTAATCTGTACCTTTGGTTTTTTTCCCTGTCTAGGTATATATTGCTTTTCTCCACATTAAATTTCATGCTTTTGGATAGGGCCCATTGTTCAAGTCTGCCAAGATGCATCTGGATCCTGAGCTTGTCTTCTGGGGTGTTGGCTATTCTTGCCAGCTTAGTATCATCTGCAAATTTGATGAGTTCCCCTTCTATTCCCTCATCTAAGTCATTTATGAAGATATTGAAGAGTACTGGGTCTAAGATGGAACCTTGTGGTGCCCCACTGCTTACTTCCCTCCATGTAGATGTAGTACCATTAAGTATCAGTGAGTATGGTTCGTCAGTAAGTTATAAATCCATCTGGTGGTGATGCTGTCTATCCCACATTTTGCTAGTTTACCAAGAAGTAGGTTGTGGTCTACTTTGTTGAATACCTTGGTAAAATCTAAATATACTATGTCCACAGTATTTCACTGATCTACTAATTTAGTCATTCTGTCAAAGAATGAAATAAGATTGGTTTGGCATGATCTGTTTTTAACATACCCATGCTGACTACTAGTTATAACTTTATTTGTTTCTAGGTGTTCACATATCTTTTTATTATTATTTTTTCCAGTATCTTTCCAGGTAAGGCTGATTGGTCTGCAGTTTCCTGGGACTGGGGTTGTTGTTTTTTTCTTTCTTTTTTGAAAATGGGATCCAATTCAGCTTTTTTCCAATCCTCTGGTAGCTCTTCAGTGCTCCAAGATTTTTTTTAAAGATATGGTACAATGGTTCTGAAATGACATCTGCCATCTGGAATGTAATCAGGTCCCAGTGATTTATATTCATCAAGATGAGACAGGTGTTCTCTAACCATTTTCTTCTTATTTTAATTTTTATTTTTTTGTTCACATTTGGTCAATGCATCCAAAACTGAGTTGTCTTCTAGTTGTTTTGTGCATACTTTATGTCTTTGGATTTGCCTCCTAAAACAGAGGCCTTCTAAAAACAATAAAGGGACAGTCTCCTTTCAGCTTTCATGCATTTCAAATGAAATATGTGAATGATTTGTAAATCAGATTCAAGCATTTTCTTACCATATTACTTCCTTTCAAGTATTTTGTCTTGCCTGCCCATCCTGACCCAACATACCTTTGTTATCTTTTGGATATCTACCTTAGCTCTTATCCACTTCTGCATGGGTATGTCCATGGCATCAGCAGGAGCTAGGTGGACTAATGATGTGTCTACCTTTGCTTCCTTCTCCTTGTTATTGTATTGCTTATTAATTCCCTATCTGGGATGTTTTGCTTTGGTTTTCTACCCTGCAGAATTCTAGAAATAAACAATGGAGGAGGACTTGGGACTCTGTTTGTCCTTCTATCAGTCCATCAGCAAGATAACTCTCTAAAAGCAGGACATTAGGGGGCTAAATGAGTTATAACTAGAGGTGGTATTCAGCAGGTTCTGATCAGTAGAGTCAAAAGAACTGGAGAAACGGTAGCGGAAATTTTGAGTAGTTCGAAGAACGGGTAAATACCATCTCTGACTGGCGCCGCCCCCATCTATTCTCTGCCTCCCAAGTCTGGGTGAGTGGGTGGAGCCTCGCGCTGCTGCTGCTTCCAGTTCACCAAACCACGTGCCACTGCCGCTACCAGCAAGCGCGAGCCAGACAGAATCAGCAGGATTTCACCACTGGTATACATGTATAGGCTGTTACTGTACTGGACCTAAATGTGCTCAGTTTAGTATTCTTCATAGGCGCCATATAAATTGGAGTGCAAATCAGAGAAAAACCAAGATTCTTTGGGTCTGTTGAGCTGAGTTCTTTCCCCTTTTCCTTGCAAGAAAGAAAGAAAGAATTCAGGCTACAAGCACAAAGAAATTCTGCCTGCTTTTACTCCAAGGGAAGTCTGCTTAGGACTCATTGTGTTCAGTCAGCATGCTATCCCCAGTCTGTTAGTTACTAGAAAAGCAAAATCCTGTATTATTTTAGAATCCTTATCAGTGAAGAAACTCTTTGCGTAAAATGCTCGCTCTCTATACAAGGAGAAAAGGGGGAATAGGTTTATCCTTGTCCCCTTGAAGCTATGCCAGTGGCTCCTCCCAACCTGTCTCCCCCTCGTTGCATTTTCCATCATTTGCTCACTTTCAACCATCTCTTTCTCTGCTATTACAATCCCAATGACTGTCACACAAACCCTCCTCCCCTTCACAAGCTATTATTGGGGGGTAAGGGAGCAGGGTCATCTTCCTTTCAAGTAAATATGGTAATTATTTTCTCCCAGCTGTTTATTTATTTTTAAATGTGCAATCAAAAAGCCAACTGTGGCTTGGCTGTCACTTAATCATAATTATAAGAATATAAAAGCCACATCTTTCAACTTCTTATGAGAATCTAGACTTTATGAGCGTTGTTTATTCATTTATTGTACAGGGCAATTGGAATCTTTGGGAAAAATCTGTGATATCCTAATAGCTCAGACAATTTCTATCTAAAAGAGGACCTTAGAAACCATCTCTGGTTCTAGGTGCTTTTAAAAAGTTATTCTCCATCCCTGAGATAATGCTAAAATGATCAATTTAATTGGCAAAGGTAAAGAGATTCAGGTACAATCTCAGAAGCATTGCTTCACCTCCTGTTTTGCTCAATTCCCCATAATTTCATTCATGATTCTGTAGTTTTTGGAGTTTTGTACTACATATAGTGCAGGAAAGTTAAAATAAACTGTGGTTCAGCAAATCCAGGTAGTTCTCTGCCACATGCAGCTGTAATCTAGTCTGATGTTAAGGCCTTTCCCTCACATAGCAAAAAATTGTGGCACGTGAATTCCTGCATTTACTGGGCAGTTACTATTTCGTTCATGTGCTGGGAGCAGATACCTCCAACTTCTTGGGTCAGCCAGGTGTGGCTAAGAAGGAAAGATTTTCAGTGCTGGTGCTCAAACTTTTCTGCATCCTCCTAGGAAACTCACCTGGTAAATTGGCTCTGCTTATTTCTTATGCCCTTTGATGCTGCTGAAAATTCTCTTTTGCTTGCAGCCTGATCATCTGGTGGTGAGGTTGTTTTTAGGATGTTGCTCCTTCTGTGAACTTCCTTAACTTATCATAGATTTGGGACAATTCCTTCCTCCCCCTTTTCTCCTCTGTATTATTCAACAGAGCCATGGCCCTTTCCCAAGGGTGACTGGGTAGAGGGGAAACGGGCAGAAAGTGTTCCTACTGTCCTTATCTGAAGGCCCCAACTAAATTTCTCTGAAGATCCCATGTTTTTATGCTTTTCATAAGGTACCCCAAGACTGCTGATTGTCTCTGAACTTTTGGAGTACAACTGTTAGAAATCAATCAATTTAATACATAATTTCTGTCCAATGCAACTTTTTTTTAAAAAAATGAGATCATTTGCACTAATGGTATCTCTCTGATCCTGAGAGAAATACATTGCAGTTTTATTTGCTGAAAACTGCACTGATTAGATGAACTGGAACCATTCCACTTCATGCTAACTGTGTGAGGATATCAAATCAGTATGAAGTAGACTGTCTGTCACCTTTATCCACTCTCCTAGTACACAAACATCAGATTGTAGTGGTGCATTTTGATAATATTTCTGCAAATTAAGCTCAGATTAGTCTCCGGGTATCATAAGAAATAAGAAAAAAAAATCCAAGTCTAATTGCTACCATGAGTGTGCAAATGTTCATTGAATACAAAACTTAGGAAAAGAATGGAAACCCAACAGAGGTGGCATTGTATACTTAGGACAGATAGCGTCAGACAGCCTTAAGATAAGAATTAAATGCATTTGTAGCAATACAAGCTAATGCTTCAGGGTATCTAACTAAGTTTGGGGCCATTAACCTTCTAGTTATTTCATGGTGCTGATTTGATTTGCACCACTTAGACGGCAATCCTATATGACCTACCTATCAGCAAAAACAGCAGGTCCCATTTTGCAATATAAAACAAATTGGATCCCGTCTTCCAGGGTAAGAGTAAATAGGATTGCAACTTGAACATGTATAGCTTCCTTCCCTTGTCAACACAATCTGCAATATGGAGTTTATGCTGCCAGGTGAATTGGAAGTGGTATGCTGCTGACCACAAGGAATGATGAGAGGGGAAAGTATGCCGTCACTCAAAAGAAGTATTCAGAAATCAAAGGCTTCCGTACGAGATCTACGCAGGAGAAACCTGACTGGTGGAGACTGTAGATGTCTCTGTCTTGGTGCCAGCAGAAGTGTCATCCTCTGCCAAAGGATTCTTTCCACAGCAAAGTGTGGTGAGCATACAGTTGCGGAACTACAAATAAAAATTAAAAAAATCATTAGCACATGCAACTTGCACCATCAGGAACACGCTGTAATAACTGTGTCAAAAGATCAGTGATAATTCTAGAATCTGGAACATGCTGATGGCTGTTCTACCAAGTAGATTTTCACAATTGGTCCTAATGCACCAATTGCAGCCCTTCCTCAGCTGCAGATTTAGTAAAGGTTAGCCAGTGAAGGTTAGCCACATATTAGTTCTAATTCTTCTCAAGTACCACAGTGTGCTTTATGTTCAGTCTTCAAAGTATCCACAAAATGCAATTGGTACTAACTGTGGATCTGTGCATGATATAGGGATCATATGATGCCTGTACTGGGCACCATTTAAAGTGCTAGTGTTGAGCTTTAAAGCCCTACATGGCTTACAATCAGATGACCTGCAAGATCTCCTCTCCTGCAATGAACCTCCCGTGCGTCTGATAGATGCTTCTGAAGATGCCCCCTGTGCCCCAAACGTGGCTATTGGATACCCAGAGCTTTTTCTGGGTAGTTCCAGCCAAGGAATCCCTAAAGATATAGCTAAGAAGATATATTTAATTCTCATTCCCCCAGAATTTAGGATGATGGCAAAGACACAACTCTTTGGTCAAGCTTTAATAATTTTAATCATTTCAATTTTCAGCCAACTTTAAGTCATTAGTTTTAATTATAAAGTGAATATAACTTGAACGTGATTTAAATTGCAACAGTCGTACTTGTAAACTGCCTTGAGAGTTGCAAGGTGAGATATACATTTAATAATACATAAAATGAATAAAAATCTGGACACTGCTGTGTGTATTCATTCATAAGGACAGCCTCCCACCATCTGCCTCCCTGGTCCTTTGATTCATTAGGAATGATAGGGTTTGTCCCAAAGGTGCTTTTTCAAAAGGGAACTGGACTTTGTTTTTTCTTTGAAGATATTTCACTTCTCAACCAAGAAGCTTCTTCAGTTCTGACTAAAGTTCTTCAATTCTTCAGTCAGAACTGAAGAAGCTTCTTGGATGAGAAGCGAAACGTCTTCAAGAAAAAAAACAAAGTCTACTTGTCTTTTTGAAAAAGTCTAGTTGCCTTTTGAGACAACCATGACTGGATGATTAAGACTCTGCATGGACTATGGGGTTTGTAGTCTAATGTAACTGGCAGGCATAGTTGGTAAAGTCTCCATTTGTCTTTCCATGGTGGTTCCTCCTGAAATCCTAGAGAAAGTGCTTATATTTATCTTAATTGGTCCCTGTGTTTCAAGGTAACTGAAAATCCTTGGCACATTCCAGACACCAAGGAAATAATTCATGAACCTATAATTCATTCTGCTTAAAATAAGGTCAGCCTTCTTGCCTTGAAAGGCTCACAAACAGTGACATTCGTTAGCAGTTTCATTTGATCCAATGAAAGAAGGAGAAACCTTGGCAAGTTGAGAGTGTAAGAACAACTTCTCTGGCCCCAAACTTCAACTCTTCACCCCCCATATACACACCCCTTGAACAGGTTGCTTGGGTTTTTCAGAGTGACGTGTCAGCCCCAGCAAGATGCATTGCTGCTTCATACATAATGAAAAAGCAAAATTCAGTCAAGAGAGTGGATATGTCATTTGCCATCTGGCAATGAAGCCACTGAAAGTTCTGCCGGTTTCCCCCAATCCTGTGTTTATAATACAGAGAATAATTAGTCTACCTGGCAGGACTTGCAACATGAATTATTATGACGTATATTGGAAGCACTTTAAGCACTTAGGGAAAATGCTGTAAATGCCCATCATCATTACACTCTTGAAAAGAAGCTGTGGCAACATTTCCAAGTTACCTGTTTGTTCATTACGATATAAATCACGGGGTTGTAGATTGCGGAGCTCTTGGCAAAGAAGGACGGGATGGTCATAAAGACAGGGCCAAAGTCAGATCCTTGATGAGTAAAGATATAGAAAGCCACAGAGGCATACGGGACCCAGCAAACAAGGAAGGCAATCACCATAAGGATGACCATGCGAGTGACTTCTTTCTCAGCCTTCTGGGTGGTGGCTGATTCCTGTTGCTGAGCAGCGGCCTAAAAAGAACAACAACAAGGGACATGGTTGAGACTTTGCAACTGTGCTGTTCAGAACGGACAGCTGTTAACTGGAAGAAAGGCCCTGCGCATTGTAATACGTGTTGGAAAGAAGCAGCTTGACATTATGTGCAGCTCTCAAAAAACGTGTTCGGCCTGCAGTCCTACCTGTAGCTGACATATTTGTGTGTGTGTGTGTGGGGGGGGGTGAAGTTAAAATTAAATGTAGTAA
>JANHFK010003567.1:168851-180438 GCA_036250565.1 Sibynophis collaris | reverse complement strand
TATCCCTCTGTTTACGCAGCCTAGAACTGTGTTGGCTTTTTTGGCAGCTGCTGCACATTGCTGGCTCATATTTAAATAGTTGTCCACTGAGACTCCAAGATCCTTCTCACAGTTACTACTATTGAGCGAGGTATCACATATATTGTGGTATATTTTTATATTTCAGATTTTGCAGCAAGGGTGTTTCAGAATAACAGAGTTGGAAGGGACCTTTTAGTCATCGAGTCAAACACCCCCTGCCCAAACAGGAAACCCTACATCAGTGATGGCTAATCTGTTGTCTCCGAGGTGGGGTGGAGGTTATTATTATATTATTTTTCTTTTTAGTCTTTTTATTTCTTTTATATGGTGTTTTTATATCCTTGTAAACCGCCTCGGCTCCCCATGTGTGAGTAGGTGGCAATGTAAATTTTCTGAATAAATAAAAATAAATTCCCTAGAACACCCCCTCCCTCACTAATAGGGGAGAACTGATAACTTTGGGAAGAGGGTGGGGGAAGACGATTTTCCAAGGGTCAAAAAGCAGCAAGCAGGAAGGAATTAATCCCCTCACCAAATCCCTGTCTAGAACATTGGTTCCCTCCTGTCCACTATCATTAAAAGCAAGCAAGAAACAGACCCGTTTGTGTGATTTACTAAGTTAGGGCAAGCATGAATGAATCATAAAATTATATCGTTGGAAACGGACATATAGGCCACTAAACCCAGCCTCCTGTTTTGTTTAGAAGCTTAAGGTCACCCCCATTCATCAGCATTTCCAATACTTACGACCGTTTTTCACACTTACGTCTGTTGTAACGTCCCCATGATCCAGTGGTGAAATCATTTTTTTTTTCTACCGGTTCTGTGGGTGTGGCTTGGTGGGGCATGACTTGGTGGGTGTGGCAGGGGAAGGATACTGCAAAATCTCCATTCCTTTCCCACTTCTGGGGGAAGGATACTGCAAAATCTCCATTCCCATCCCATTCCTGGGGAAGGATATTGCAAAATCTCCATTCCCACCCCACTCTGGGGCCAGCCAGAGGTGGCATTTGCCGGTTTTCCAAACTACTCAAAATTTCCACTGCTGGTTCTCCGAACTGCTCAAAATTTCTGCTACTGGTTCTCCAGAACCTGTCAGAACCTGCTGGATTTCACCCCTGCCATGATCACCTAATCAGAATTCGAACGCTTGGCAACTGGTTCATATTTATGATGGTTGCAGTGACCCAAGGTCAGGCGATTCCTTTTGGCAACCTTCCGAAAAGCAAAGTCAACGAAAAAGCCAGATTCATTTAACAACCGTGTTGCTAACTTAACAATTGCAGTGATTCGCTTAACAATTTTGGCAGGAAAGGTCGTAAAGTGAAGCAAAACTCACTTAACGACGGTCTCTCTTAGCAACAGAAATGTTGGGCTTTATTGTGGTTGTAAGTCAAGGACTACCTGTACTCCAGGAATTTCCAATATTAGCAGCTACAGAAACTAACGAAGATGTAGAAAGGATGAGACTGATGCCTATACAGACAATCCTTGATTTATGACACATTTGTTTAGTGACTGTTTGAAGTTAAGATGGTACTGAAGAAAGTGACTTATGACCAGTCCTCCTACATACAACAAGCTAGTCTAGGGGGAAAAAGGACTAGGAGGGGACATGATAGCAGTGTTCCAGTATTTGAGAGGCTGCCACAAAGAAGAGGGAGTCAATCTATTCTCCAAAGCACCTGAGGGCAAGACAAGAAACAAAGGGTGGAAACTAATCAAGGAGAGAACCAACCTGGAATTAAGGAGAAACTTCCTAACAGTGAGGACAATTAACCAGTGGAACAGCTTGCTTTCAGAAGTTACAAGGGCTTCATCACTGGAGGTTTTTAAGAAAAGACTGAACACTCACTTGTCTGAAATGGTATAAGGTTTCCAGTTTGAGCAGGGGGTTGGACTAGAAGACATTGAAATTCCCTTCCAGCTCTATTCTGATTAAGACTGGTCGCTTGGTGACCATTCAAAGTTACAATAGATCTTATGACCTGTTTTGAAGTTCTGATAACTTCTCATCTTGCAGTCATATGATCACATTTTGGGTGCTTGTTGACCATTCCACATTTATGGCTGTTGCAGCATCCCATGATCAGATGACTATGATTTACATTTTTGCTGAAAACTTGTGTTTGTTTCCAGTTTTCTATAAAAATGCCTCATAGCAAACAATGGGCTCACTAAATGATCACCACAAAAAGTAAAAGCAGGTTGGTCACATGATGACCCACTTTACAACTGTCAAAGTGGGTCATTTTGATCCAATACGATCCTAAGTTGAAGACTACATGTAGTTTTCCATATTTGGTGGTGATGGTATTATCCAACCAGCACTGGGTAGAAGCAGAAAGGGACAACAGCTTTCAAAAGCTCCTGAAGCCTTTTATTCCAGAAGATTTGCAGAGTTCTTTTCCACTTTAACTGGAGAACATTTGTTTACTTGAAGACTTTAATTTTTTATTTGAAACTTTTAACAGAGTCGATTGAGAAAGCCAAAGCATTTTTTAAAAAAGGACTATGACTAAATATAAAGAGTCTAGAGTCAACTAGTATAGCCTCAAATACTGAGATGTGCAGTATATAAATTAATTAAATAAATAACACCAAAGTAATGACAATTAGTACAGCAACCAGTCTTAAAAGTGATGGATTTTTAGGTCTGACAATCAATTATAAAGGACTCAACTATCTGCAGATTAGCAATTTGTAGGGTAGAAATAATAAACCTTGGCAATGATATTCAGGTGCCAGAATGTGTCTATACCTACAAGGATGAAAATTATGCAGGGAATTATTTTACCTGGGATAACCTATAGAAGCAAAAGATAGACTTTGAAGAAGTGGAATTGAATGAGTGATGCTTTTGAATTTCTCCAAACATCATTCATGAGAATACCATGAACAAAGAAAATGCTAACAGCAGAACACTCGGGGACAAATGATGAAATTGACATCATCTGGACACTGCTCTCTTGAGAGATCAGTAAGGCTCAAAGGTGGAAGAAAGAGGAGAAAGGACAACCAGCAGCAAAGAGATAGTTGAGTACACCTGAAGAGTCAGGTTAGGAAGAGATCATCCGCCAACAGGTCTATCTGTGTAGACACTGAGCTGACACAGCTTAATGGCACATAATTAACCTATATCACTATCCAGAGGGCATTTAGATATATCAACCTATACATATTGAAACCAAATTATCTGGAAGGTCATTCTGAAAAGGACAGTTACATTGCTGAAAATCAGGATATAACTTCCTTAGATTCTTGGTCCATCTAGACTTTCTTATGTAATAACTATAATGTTCATTATCCTTGTTCCAGACAAATTATTTTCTATGAGTTCTCGTTGTATTTAGATAGGAATTTTTTAAAACTGTACTGGAAATGCCAGAAATAAATAGATGATAGACAGACAGACAGACAGACAGACAGACAGACAGACAGACAGACAGACAGATAGATAGATAGATATAAACAGACTGATTATACACATAGTCCCTCATGGGAAACTAGGAATCTTTTTCAATATATAAATTTGAATATGTCACCAATTTTGATAGGAAAGAAGATAAAGATGGGTGGCTTGATATTCTTTGATATGTTGGGAATAAAATAAATGTGATCCGGATGAAGTTAACTCAAATGTTGATTAAAATTTTGATAGGTCTTTCTATATTTCTTCATTCTATTTCCACACATTTATAGCATATTAAATAACATTATCTGGCTGGGCCATTTTCATTCCATAGGCAACCTGCTGGGAAAAATAGATCTAATTTTCTACTCTTTCAGATTTATTATGAGCTTTGGTTATTGGTTGGAATGAGAAACCTCTGAATTAACTCCTCTTCAGACTCAAATTGAATGCTATTCTACAACACCACTAAAAACTGCAAGTATTGAGCTCCTTGTTCGTAGATCAATTTTTATTCCTGCAAGATGAAAAGTATTGGGTCACAGATATAATTTTAATCATTAACATTTAACATGAAACCTTACATTATGGTTCAACTCCAGTTTAAAAATAGGAATTAATTCAGAATTTGGGAGTGGGAGGATAAACTAGGCTTTTTATAACTTAGAATCACAGTACTGAAAGACATTTATGCCACTGACCCAAATTTACAGTCTACTCCAGAAATTCAAATTCAAATAACCCAGAGAAAGGTGTATTCAGATTCTTTTTAAAATGTCCCTTGAAGGGAAAGTTATTACTTCCCTGGATATTTGGTTCTACAGTACTCTTAAACTGCAATTAGATGAATTCTCTAATATTCAACATTCTATTTTCTGCTTTATAGTTTTTGAAATTTGGTGTTGAGCAGTCCTATGATGATATGTGGAAATGGGGAAAGCACCACACAACCAAGGTAATGGTCAGACAACAGGCAGCTTAGACTGCAAAATGAATGTGGGTTTAGCAACCCTCTCACATGGAACCCTCCCTAATTCCTTTAGCTGTAAAAGTGACAGGGGAGAAATACATTTTCAAACTTGCAAGTTTCTGCTATTGTAACCTTACAATAAAGTAGAATTGATCATGCTTCCTATCTGGACTACTTTGCAAGGCTGAGTTTCTGAGAATACCATGGACAGCCAAGAAAGCAAACAAATGAATCATCAAATGAATTAACTCAAAAGTTTTCAAACGACCAGTCTCATATTGTTGCATTTTGGACACATTGTACGCCTCCAAGGGTTATGGTGCATAAGATGGAGCAATTACATAACTTTCAAATAAATCAACAAATAAACAAACAATTTTTTTTAAAAAAGAAAACCTAGCTCTCTGGAGAAATCTATAATGCTGGGAAAGCTGAAAGGAAAGAAAAAGGGACAATAAGCAGCAAAGTGGATGGGCTCACATACAGAGGTGATAGATGAACTGTTAGAAGATGGATCAGGTTGGGGACATGGTTACTAAGAGCTGGCATTGATTTAAATATTGCATAATTAATTCTGTATCTTGCACTCTGAAAGAGAATAGATTTAATCTTCTATGTGGCATCTTCCTATCAGAGTGCTATCATATCTCTACTGTTACCTTTTCTTGCTGTAAAACATATTCAGATCATTCAATCTTCCTCTATTAGACATACATTTTGGTCTTCTAATTATCCTCATTGCTCTTCTCTGAATCTATTCCACTTCTTATGAATCCTCTAAAAGAGCTGCTCAGAATGGTATACAACACTCAAAATTCAGTCTGATCCTAGCAGAATAAAGTAGACAAACTTCCTGTAATTTGGAAATTATAATTCTGTTAATACACCCAAAAATACACTTGTGCTTTTTTTGCAAAAACTTCAGTTCATCTGGCCTTTTAATTCCAAGTAAAGAGGTATTCCTGACTATGCTTTTATCAATCTCAAGATTCAATCCTGGTTCCTCATCCCATCTTCAAAAATTCCAGATAAAACATACATTTATATTGGTTGGAGAAGATGGAACCAAAAAAGGAATTGAGTAGTTCTTTGGCACCAGTTTGTATGTTGCCATCTTCACTGGGCAGCAGATAGCGTGATTCTTTTTTCAGTTCAGTCGCGAATGCTTGTCTCTACACTTTCTCTGTAACCTGGTTCCATAAGATCTTTTCCTCTATGTATCCTTTTTGATTTTCAGATTCTCCCTCCATGTTAGTTACATAGACTTTTGCTCTCATCCATTTTTCTCATCAGAACAGTCTGGAATTGTGCTTATACTATCTGTTTCTTTAGCAACCCCTACCTACCAGTATTTTTATTCTTTTTCCTATTAGGTTCTCCTGCCAGATCCTCTTATTTATGACTGCTATTTATAAATGCTGTTCTACAGCACTTTTCCCCTGACAAAATGGTTTTTGCTCAAAATGTGTTGGAATCTAGTCTGAAGTAAAGTATACATACACCATACTCCTTTCTTTTCCATCAACCAGGCAAGTCAGGAATTTCCTGAAAGGATGATGCCTGAAAGAGATTAGATATGTCTCTCCAAAAATGTCAGGGCAATTAAAAACTATAATTTTTAACTATAATTTCATGCCTCTTTTGAGAGGTTCGTTTTGTTTTGGAAGACATCATCTATATCTTCTGCTTGGTTGGATGGGTGATAGGAGACATTAGCAACAGTATTACTTTTTCTTTTGTTTTTGTTTTGCTCCAGTAATTTTAGCTCAAATGCTATCTATATCTTTGCCAAATACATTTATTTGGCTTTCTGAACAAGAATGAATATATTTAGCATAAAGGGCAACCTCTCTTGCCTTTCTACTCTTTCAGTCAATTCATCCTTCAGTTAATATATTCCATTCTTGAAGCATTACACCAGGTCTCTGTTACACCCATTAAATCATATTTTCCCTTTTCCATTTCCCTTTCAATCTTATCATGATTATTTCCCATATTCTCAGCATTAATCTAAAGATAATGAAAGCCATGAAGATTATGAGTAATTTTTTTCCAACTTCTCTTCAGTGGTTTAAGAGGCACCATTTCAGCAACACTCCATTTTTAACAGTGCACAACTCTTTACCTGAAGTCCTTACTTTAGCCTTTCTCTGAAATGCTTTCACAGATGGGATTTTATTTAAAAAACTCTTAATCAAACTTGCTATGGTTTGGCCAAATACACTTTTATCATTCCTTGTGCCAGCAATCCATTATCTAGAAAATTTAGACCATCATCTGGAAAACCAAATCTCATTTGCACAGCCAGTTATTAATTTATAGTAGTCTTCTTTTCGTTCCCAGTCCTCTTCCATAGACAGAAAGTATAATAAAAATATCACAGGCTTTTGAACTTGTCACATTCCTTGGTGAAATGCTGGAGCTGTTCTTCACAGTATCATTTGTCCCAATACGTATTACTGGGAAGAAGAAGCTGTCAGTGGTTTTGATAAAATGTCGAAATTGGTCTGTCAAGTCTTTGATCCTTGACCCTGGCTGACAGCACACTTCCTGAGTTAACAGTGGTTTTGTGGGTCCATTTGGTGTACAATTATTTCAGTTCTCTGTAGTATTGATTCACAAACTACTTCACAAAATGTCTTTTTTTTTCTTAGAAAGCATACAGTAGCTGCATCTTCTTAGTCTTTGATCCAGCGTATTAACTCCTGTAATGTCTCTTCTTTTCTCTCTGTTTGCTTCAGTTTCAAAGTTCCAGGAGTACAGAGTGTTGCTGTATCTCTTGCTTTTGGTTATTATTCTCACTCTTGATAATTGATTATTCTATCATCCTTATAGTAGGCTGCTTCCACTCCGATTCCTAGACTTTTCCCACAAGCTTGCATTTGCTTCAAATATATACCAAGTTGTTTCCAAACAGGAAGAAAAACATGTCACCTACTATGCAGATCAGCACTGCAGGGTCTTACTATTCAACTTCATTTTTTGCTTCTTAGACCCCTACTTATTGGAACGTTTTTATTTCTCCTTGCTCCTTTCTCAAAGGGATCCTTAGCCAAAGTACAATTTTTATGTTAAGAATTACGTGTGAAATTCCTTTTAGCTCTCTCTACTCATTCTGTCAGTGAACTGGATGCTATTATTTGGATCAATTTAGTAGTAGCTATTTTCAAAACCTTTGCATAGCTGGGGGGGGGGGGAAACCCCAGTTTGGATTATCGAAGAGTGTTCTTAGCATTTTACTTAATGTCAATACTTCTGTTTTACAGTGTTTTTAAGATTAAAGATTAACGTGTCTTAATCCTCCGGTCATGGTTGCTTTTGAAGCTCCAGAATTGTTGGAAACTTTGAAGATAGGTTCCCATGCCATTATTCTAGACAAGAATTTTCCCTTACCTGTAGATTGCTGCAGGGCCATCTTATATTGTTTGCTCATAACAAGAGAAGGAGCTTTTAAAACCGAAGTAATTAGCATGAGGTACAAATGTCTACAAAAATTAGTCCCAGATTAGATGCCCTTAGTGAGAAACTGTGCCTGATGAATGAAATATATAAAGAATTCTCCGTCTTTTCTTCCCTATCCAGATATTGTTCCTTTTGCTTCAACTCTATCCAGTTGTATTTCCATCATTCTCTTTCTTTCCCAATATAGAATAACAGAGTTTGGAAGGGGCCTTGGAGGTTTTCTAGTCCACCCCCCTACTCAAGCAGGAAACTCTATATATCATTTGAGATAAATGGTAGGTATATACAGTTGTATAGGTAATATACACTGGTAATAATATAGACAGTTAATGTTTACTATCACCATCTTTCCATCATGCTTTTTTTAAATTCTAACTACTTCTGCTGAAAGGAGAGAAATGTGCATTAAGTACATTGTATGTCTGTCTGAGTCCTGCAAAGGAGAAGGGCGGTATACAAATCGAATAAAATTCAAAAATTCGAAAATGGATTGAAGAACTAACCTTGTAACTGAAGTACGGAATTTTACAAGCAATTAATTTTAATTAATAATTATTAATTAATTTTGACAGTTTCTCTAGCTCTGCTCTTGGGGGGAGGGAGGCAAGGAATATGGCTTCTGTCACATACATACATACATACATACATACATAATATGGTTATGAAGTCTGCCACATGGCATACTGTTAGGGAAACTGAGAGTTCTCTCCTGCAGGGTATGTATTTTAACGTTTTAACTGTTTTTAATTATTTGTTACTTTGTTGTTGCACTATTTTGTGTTTTTAACTTTATATGATGCTCATTTTCATGTACATGTGATGGGGGATTATATAAATTTAGCAAATAAATAAAAATCAAACAATTCCATGCACACATTTTTGGGGCAGTGGGGAAGGTAAATCTCTAGAACTAGATTTAGCAGACTTGGTAAGCATGATTTGTCAAATAATGGAGAATGTGGAGATTGCATAGGATTTTTGTCTTGTTGTGTGTCTGTCTGTGTATCTACCGCTTTCTCTATCTGGAGTAGTGGGTGGGAGGGGGCTGGATGCTTTAGAATCAGGATTATATTCCTGATTCTATACTGGAATTTATTTTATTAAAACAGTTTAGGGGACTGGGATTACTGGAACTAATTACAATTTCCTCTTAATTCAGAGAATTGTGGACTAATGAACCTGAACGCTCTCTGCTTGTGAACCAGAGGAAGACTGCTTTAAAGAATGTGAGATTAATTTAACTTAAAATGTGGTTAATATAGCAGATAAGTCTATTTCAGGTACTGGATCTCAACAAGTGATTAATAAGGACTGGAAGCAATCACCTTGCTGCTGAAAATGTAATTTAGAAATTGAAAGATTAACTCACACATTTGCCCTATTATTGTCACATTTGGGCTTGAAATTCACAGAAAGGTTAACATGACTTTAAATTGATTGAAGAGTCAAGTTGAAATCAATTTGCTAGTTAAGAGAGTGTATGTTCCACTTGGCTATATCCCCAGCATTTGGAATCAATCAACATAAAAATAAATGGCTTTTTCATGCAGCGAAGATGTCCAAAAATTACTATTACACAATACTAGAAGGACAAATCTATACCTGATTTGCAGCAATCAATTCTCATCAACATATGATCAGTCAACACATGATTTATCTAACAAAAAGCAAGGAAGAAGACTTTCAAATAATCTGTTCAAAGTATTTGGGAGTTGTTTTGCTCATGAGATAGATTTCCAGTCTTTTTCTTTCCTTTTTTTTAGGGGGGGGGGGAGTGATAAATTATATTATTTTATTACTCTGTTTATATGTGTAATTTTCTTTCTTTTTTTAAAAAAAAAATACCGTAATGCTATTTTAAAAGATGCATGTCTTCCCATTTTTCCCAATAATGGAACTCAGAGAAGTAGCCGTACTAATCTACTGCAGCAAAAACCAATTGAAAATCTCCTGACAGATCGAAGATATTTATGGGGGCATAGGTTTTCCTGGGCTAAAGCCCATTTTATCAAGTTCTGACCAACTAAAAGACATATTTTCTAAGCTGCATGTTTTCACGATTTATAAGTGTTTCAAAATTATTTAGGAACTGTTTTATGATATCCAACAGAAAACATAGTATTAAAAGATTTCACAGGCTGTGAACTGTAGAAAAGGAATAATCACACAACATAATAACCCTATATTCTTGCAGTATTCAATCCACCTTCTATTCTGCTCACCAAATAAGTCTGGGATTTGACATATGCCTTTCCCTTTCCCTTTCAAAGGATACACTTTAGAAATTCCCAAAGGAGTTTCCTTGGTAAGGCTATGAAGTAAAAACCTAGACACATTGAAGAGTGTTTCGGGTAAGTAGTGATTGAAGGGTTCTTCCTGCAGTGGAAAAATAAAAGTTTATTCCCAGATTTCTATCTGACACACCGAGGTGCAGCAATATCAAGGTATGAGTCTTAACAGACAAATAAATAAATAAAGTACACAAAAGAAGTTAGCTGTACTATCAATCTCACAACAGTCTCCCCATGACAGCAGGCTTCTAAAAGCAAATATGACATCAGTTAACTAACTCATGAAAGTTTTGAGTGTCAAAGAGTGAATTGCAACTATGTAAATATCTTACAGTGCATTTGTGGATGAAGTGATAGGCATGATACAGTTCTGCCAAGTGTTGGAAGTGGCGAAACTTCTTTAACATTTCGGTCTTCTGCTCCTCATTGTCTGAGGGAGGGAAAGGCAGTATCAGCATAAAACCTCTGAACAGTTGCCAACCCAATAATGAAAGACTTATGCTGAAAGAACCTTGCATTAACGCTCCTAAACAAATGTGCCTCCAACCATAGCTTTTGTAGTTAACTTTGCATGTAATATTGTACTTTAAAAACAGGAAAATCAAGGCGCAAATGGCACTGCAACATCATTTGAACATAGCTGGGTACTATGGCCAACAATGGAATACATTTGCCTTCCAGTTCTTGAAAATCAACTACAGAAGTCATAAGCAAAGAGAACAGCATCTTCCAGCTCAACGTTTGGATTGAAAAAGCACTTTGGAATTATCTTCTATCCTCTAGCACACTGGCAGACATGTTTACTTAGAAGATAATCCTGCTGAGTTCAGAGGGAGATATTTCTAGTTAAGTGAACAGAAGAACAGCTGTAATCTCAGCTCAGTGTACTAGAGACGACTGATCTGTATCTTATGTGTACTTGCAAAATAAAGAAATGTTTGCATAGTGTCACATAATAAAAGACAATCACTCTGCTTCAGTCTACCATGTTATAATGGTAAAAACTTACTTGGACCTAATTCTATGCTAAACTTCAGCCACAGTTAAGAGACAAATTATTTTCTTCTGGCTCAGGCCCAGTTTTACGATATAAAAACTATAGAAATGATTACTGTCTTTTTCAGAAAACTGTTAGATCAATAAGGAAAAGCAATATCTCACACGAGCTTGTGTCACCTATGGAAGGACAGAAAATGTGGGAACATAGCAGGAACTTCAGAAGAAAGTGGGTTCTATGCTGATCAGGTATTCTCAACATCATATGAAAAAACAAGATTATAATAATCTAAATACTAGGCCCTGATAAGAACCTCTCCCAACTTCCCCTCCCCCACCCCAGAGGTCCTATATTGTGCAATTAAATAAATAAATAAATAAATAATTTTATTTCTATCCCGCCCTTCTCCCTGTTGGGACTCAGGGCGGCGTACA
>JANHFK010003567.1:146502-162318 GCA_036250565.1 Sibynophis collaris | reverse complement strand
TGCTGGGAAAGATTGAGGGCAAAAGAAGAAGGGGACGACAGAGAATGAGGTGGCTGGATGGAGTCACTGAAGCAGTAAGGCGTGAGCTTAAATGGACTCCAGAGGATGGTAGAGGACGGGAAGGCCTGGAGGAACATTGTCCATGGGGTTGCGATAGGTTGGACACGACTGCACAACTAACAACAACAACCTTTTTAAAAACTATTCCTGAGATAACTTGCGATGGTGATTTATACATGAAAGCAAAGCAGACATCTGGCTTTGTTGCAAGGTCTGATTCCCATGTGAGCATCATTGTCCTGTTGTTTCTCATTGCTTGTGAGAATGTACTTCAGGTTGGGTGGTTGTCTGTTTGAAAGCATAGGCCTGCCACCTCATACATGAGAAAATGTAAATATCACTATCCAGTATGGGCTATAGTATATTAATAATGTGTTTGAGCGGTTTGAGTTACGATCTGTAGGTGAAAACTAGTGGTGACATGTAGTATTGTGTTACTATTGTGTCTTTTAAAAGATTTTCCTCCCTGGGAATCCAATTCCTCTTCTGATTTGTCTACTGATCTAGTTGAGTGGGTAGTTCAATTTCCTGAGTTCCTGGTTTAATTCCCTCAGTTGACTGTCTTTGTCAAGTGCATCAGAGCAAAGCAATTGAAGCATAGAGCAAGCTTGATTATGTGGCTGACAGGCTTGATTATGTATTCAGGATGGAAACGGAAAGCAGGGAGATGTGCCCTGTGATATGCAGTTTCCTGTATAACATTGTGTTGTAACATTTGTGTTATATTATGTCCCCTTAAAGTGTATCAAGGAGGTGAACCTATTCTGTAGATCACGGGTATCAAACTCGCGGTGTCAGGTTGCCATCATGTGACGTATCACGAACTTTTTTCCCTTCATGGAGCTGGGGTGGGCGTGGCCTGCGGATGACGCATCCATCCTGTGGGCCGCCATTTTGACACCCCTGCTGTAACCTCAAGGCTATGGTTAATGGTGAGGTAAAAGTTGTTGCCATCATGATAGAATTTGATGTCTCCTGAAAATGTCATCAATGAATCTCAAGTAAAGAAAAGGTTGGGGGAGGGAGGGGTAAATGTTGAGAAAGCATTGTCCCAGGTCAGCTATCACAGCTGCCACAGGCCCCCAACAACTACATATAGAAGATGAGAGGTGCTTTCATCTGACAGCAGTACCCCCTCTGGTCTCTACATAGGACAAACAAAACAATCTTTGCACAAAATAATTAATACCAGGAGTCAAAACAAGAACAAAGTAATATTGAAGCATTTCAACCTCCCAGGGTTGAACAGGGAGGACACTTCATTATAGATCTCAAGGTAGCTATTTTAGAAAAAAGAAAGCTTTAATAGCACAATTGAGCAAGAGATTGTTAAACTCATATACATCAAAAGGTTTCAGCTGTCTCAGAAGATCTCAACAAGCATAATGGCTTTAGGATTGCTAATTGATATTTGTAATCTGTTTCACATGTAGCTTGCAGCTGCATAACCATCTTATCTTCCTTCCCCTCCTCTTGCCATTGAAATGTAATTCCTCTATCAATCTGTAGCCATGCCATTGCATCTGATGAAGAATGTTGTAGCTCACAAAATTTCATGCCTTTTAATAAATTTGCGCCCCCCCCCCTGAAAAGTCTCTTCCTGAAATCAGGATATGGGACAGTTATTTCAATAGTTTTATATTATTAATTTGTATAGCATGTAACACATTTGACTGAGTTCTAATTCAAAGACTTCTGAACTTTTTCACAAAGGCTAAAATAAGAGTCTCTACCACATAGTTCACCCCTCTTTCAATATAAAGTACAGGTAGTCCTCAACTTACAACAATTCATTTGAATTGAAGTTATCATGGCACTGAAAAATAGTGACTTATGGCTATTTCTCACACTTACGACCGCTGCTGCATTTCCATGATCACATGATTAAAATTCAGATGCCTGGCAACTAACTCATATTTCTGATGGTTGCGTCCTACAATCAGGTGATCGCCTTTTGCCACTTCCTGACAAACAAAGTCAATGGGGGAAGCCAGATTCACTTAACAACCATGTTACTAACTTAACAACTGCAGTGATTCACTTACTAAATGTGGCAAGGAAGGTCGTAAAATGGGGCAAAACGGATTTAACAAATGTCTCACTTAGCAACCTAAATGTTAGGCTCAATTGTGGTCATAAAGTCAAGGACTACTTGTAGTAAACAGTGAAAACAAATATCAATATTTCTCTTGAAAACATAATAGCATATTTCTCGGAAAGGCAGCAAGACATACACATCAACCCAGCCTTGATCTCCGCTGATTTCAATGGCCTTCAAATGTTCCCCTGCAGTCATGTACATCTCTACTGCTGCTTTTGGTTCATTGATGTTCTTGGCCCAGTCTGCTTGCTTTGTGATTAGCATCTTTGTATCTTTGGGATCCCCAGACCCAAGGAATTCCTAAGGAAGTAAATGAAATATTCTTAATTAAGCATTTGCCTCAATTAGCAGTTGCAATTCAGTTTCAACTGAGATGGGGGTGGGGGTGAGGTTAACTACACTGGAATTCACAATACACTTTACTAACAAGGGCAAACAAGAAAAGCCGAAATGTCTAAATCACTTGATTACTGTTGATTTAATCATGACTTTTATCACAAAGAAAGGGGGTGGAGGGGGGGAACCTTTCAAAGTTGAGACAGGGGGAAAAAAGTCATCTGTAGAAAAGCAGAATTTCATTTTGATGCTAGAGGGGGAAATGCAAATGGAACATCAGTTTTTGATTGCTTTCGGTAATTTGCCAAAGATGACTTTTCTGAGTAAAGTTAAGACTTAGCGATATTATTCTTTAAAATGCTCACTCTCACAATATGCCCATGGATTTATCGTGAATCTGAATAAAAACATATTGCGTGTTTAACAGCAACTTATGGAAAGAATTAGCAAACTAGGAAGGCTGGAATGTTGTATCTGACCCATGAATTTCAGGGTAACGTAATGTTTTACTGGAGCTCCTTTAACAGTGGTTCTGAAGAGTACTGGACTGTGGAGAGGAATATTTTTTCTCAAAAGGTAGTAGCTCAAAAAAAAGAGCATGCTAAAGTCTCAAATACAATCTACCATAACCAGGGATGAGATGGGAAGCACTGCTTGCTAAAACATTGGAGAGAACCCTGTGACTTAACCATGTATGACCCTATGGAGCACCTCTAATCCAAGTATTTCTAGAAAAGTTTTTGAGAAAAAATATTTTTGCTTAGAACAGGACTGTCAAAGTCGCACCTCATGGGCCAGATGCATCACACGCTGGGCACGTTCACGCCCAGTTTAACGAAAGGGAAAAAGTCACAATACATCACGTGACGATCCCATGATGATGTGAGTTTGACACCCCTGGCTTAGAAGAATCTGATGTTCTGAGTGGTCCACTTAAAAAGGGCATTTGCCTTTCTTTGACTGTCAGGAAGCTAAATCAGGAAATGAGACACAATATTTACTTGTATAATTGGATTTGGTAACTGAGTTATAAGGAGAAATGTCACTTTCATGGATTGCAATTATTTGTGAGTTGAAAATAATATATGATTAATATTGCTAAATAAATTAAAGTCACATGCATATATAGTCTCTCAAACTGTATCTAGATTAAAGGCTATCCCATTGATCAGAGATATTTATAATTACTATATCTTAAGAGACAGATTTTACAACTCCTGCAGCCTAAGACTAGCTGGCCTAATAATAAATAAAGATACAAAATTTGAAAGAACAGTTAAACTTTGATATAATTATTCAGCAGTAATTGTAAATTGACACCAAAATTAAAATTAAGCATCTATTCTATACATATATATAAATAATCAGCTCTGATTAAATCTGCAGATTTAAGAATGGTCAAACTGTCTTTTTCCTTAATATATAATAAATACTGGTAATATTCCCAATTCACTACTCAGTTTTGCATACATAAAATGTATCCATAGTTCCTATATGGAAACTTTATTTGCAATATCATCCAAAATATTTCATTTTACATCCTAAAATGAGCTGAAGGAAGCTTACCCATGTGCGGAAAATTTCAGTGGACATTACAAATGCTAACATTCCAATATTAGCATAATGGCAGATTTCTAGTTCATGGGTTATGTATCACCATACACAGACCTGCCAATTTTAAGCCAAATATTTAAGAGGAACTTGTAAGAAGTAAATGTTATTCCAATATATAAATGCAATTTGCATTTCAAATGAGAGTTTTCTTTTCCCCTAAGAACAGAATTCAGTAATCTATGTGTGTACATGGAAATGCTTTTGTTCAGTAATGGATAAGCTTAATCTTTAATGAGTGATTAGTGATACTATCCAGTAGGCAGCTTTTATTACTTATTCTGATAAGAAAAATATGATGGAAAACTTCCAAAGTCCCCTCATCCGCACATAAAACTGTCACATTTTTCAAATACCATCCAATTTTATTTGTCCCTGGGAATTCAGTTTTCAGACATACATAAAAACAACTTCAGATCTTATTTACAGGAAACAAAAATCATTGCAGAGACTGTTAATTCAAAATTGTTATTGCAATACTATATGAGATATATTAGGATTTTAAGTACTTTTCTATGTTTAACTATACTTTTGTGTAATAATGCATTTTCATCAATAATTTGCTTTCCTCATATTTTTAAACCAAAAGTTTTCTATCTATGTATCTATCTAATATCTATCTATCTGTCTGTCTGTCTGTCTGTCTGTCTATCTTATGTATTTTATATATATTCTTTTTGAAAAAGGATACATATTTGATCCATTCTTTTCTTAAAATGCAATACTTTTCATTGCCCCAAGGAATTTACTGAAATGGGACATAATTCCATTCTGGTTTATGCATACTTGAGGAAAAACAAAGTCAGTTAGGTCTGTTGCATACATACAGTTGTATGCAAATCTAGGACTTTATTCACTTAACTATAGAGAATATGCTTCAAATGAAATAAAAATGTCTATTTAGCACCAACTTCAATGTAGAGGACCACAGACTAATTCCTGTTTGTTTAATATTTTTAGTTAGACTTACAGTGGTATAGATAGTTGCACTTTCAAGTACTAGTTTACAAAGTCCAGCAGATTTGAGAATCATGATAGGTGAGAAATCTTATTTATGCATACCAAGATAAGATGAAAGTGAACAAAAAAAATTTAGGCAATGCAAAGATGCAGAGATTTTTTTTTTCTTATCTGCTTTATGAGAATTTTGAGAGCTGTGGTTATGCTGACATATATGGAAGACTTCAAGATGGATGAGCTTGGATTATAGTATCCTAAATGGACAAAATATACCTAGTGCCTTGAAAAAAGAAATTGTGTGGCGTATAAAGTATAAGTTTGATATAGTGATTAAGGCATCAAACTAGAAACCAGGAGACTATGAGTTCTAGTTCTGCTTTAGGCCCAAAGCCAGTTAGGTGACCTTGGGCTGGTCACTTTCTCTCAGCTCTAGGAAGTAGGCAATGGTAAACTACTTCTGAAAACCCTTGCCAAGAAAACTGCATCAACTTGTTTGACAGTTTCTGAGAATTGGACATAAAGTGGGAGCATAATAGTATTTCAGGTCTCACTTTTTTCTTAAGTTCCTGGTTGTAAAATAAATACTCCCTTAAAATAATAAAACTTAGCCTTCATATATAATAATTAAAAGACATATTAAAAGACTGAACTCTTTAGGAGGAAAAAGCTGTATGCTTTTGGCGGAAATGTCTGCTACATAATTCTTTATAATTCTCTTTCAAATACACCCAAAATCCTGATCTGACTACAATAATTAAAGCCCTTGGCAGCAAAAATAAAAGTGTGGGTCCTAGCCTCATCCTTCCTAAGGAAAAACCTTATTAAACTGAAGTTTAAAATGACAATGCTGCTCTGACATGTGTGGTCCTAGGCAATAGACTGCAACACTCATGCTCTAACATAAGGCAAATATTACATGATGCGTAAGAAACAATAACACCATCAAATTGATCCTTAGAGGTTAATATTATTCCTTGAGATTTCTGAATAGGCATAAAAGAGGATGTGTGTAACAGAACCGAACAGTTTAATTCATGGACACCAAATCCAAGGAAGAATAAAAACCCAGGAAAAACGTACACATACCTTTGCATAGTCAAACATGCGCAAGTCTGTATACATATCAAGTGCTAGGTTTTCATGGCTACTTCTTTTGTACAACTTGGCTGCCTCGTGGAACTTTCCTTGGTAGGCATAAATCTCTGCTAGAAACAGATCATTGTTGTTCTCACCACGCTTCTTCCTTTCCTTAAAAAATAAAACAATAAAGGACAGAAATAGTTTAGTGAACATAATCAGGCGGGAAACATGACAGGCTAGAGCATCTGAAAATATTAAGCTATGTTTCACAAAGCTTTTAAACTGATTACTTGCATATAAACCAACTTAGACCTTTTGACATGAACAGCACTGCTTGAAAGCTTTTCATACTAAGTCTTCCAGCTCTTTTCACCTATCCGTAACATTCCAGAAAAACCCGTAAAACACCCCACTATAAAAGTAAGGAAAATGCAAAAACAAAAACAAAAAACCTTATTTAAAACATCTGTCTGTTTTATAAGAAAATTCAAATCACCTTTAATTAACAAGTTACTAATTAGGTAACAATACTTTCAACACACACACGTACACAGTGCATATTTATGTACGCATGTGTGTGTGAGTGTATTTCAAAGGATTTCATCCGTAATGTTATTTCTTTAACAAAATGAATAAATATTATATATTTAGTGATTTCCTTCTCCCAGAAGTCTACTATAACCTACTAGACCTAATAATTTTAGGAAACTGTCGGAAGACTGCAGTGGAGAGAGTGAATGGAAAATGTCCTTTTGTGAACTTCTTTAAGTTAAGTCAGGGCTGCTGAAAATCTGTTGCCATCCAGTAATTGCTAACCATAACTTCCAGCTTTTCTCTCTGCTAGCCATGCCAGTAAGGCTGATTGATGGGAGTTGACATTTAGTATTATTAGGAACCCTATATATCTCCTTAAAATTCACTCATTTGAAGTCACAATCCTATTACATATTAACTTGCATCATATCTCAATACTATGGATAAAAAAATATCTTCCATTAATAAAGCTATAGGTTTACCTGAACTAAGAGTAGAAATCAAACACGAATGAAGGCAAAAAGAGAGCAGAAATCAAACATTTCACAGACTAGAGGAATATTTGATATCCTATTATAACATCTTAATTTCATTTTGAAAATATTTTTCGTTTCTTTATAGATGAAATTTAAATGGCAAAAAATAATGGAGCACAAATATATTGCCTTTTTAAAATGGGGTATGCAACATATAATATATTTTGCAATATATTTTGTTACCCAAAACCTGAATTTTCAGGTTCTAATTGCAATAAAAGATATTGACTGGAGAAAAGGATTCAGAGACTGTCTAAATCTCTGTTCCTTTGAGATCAATAGTTTTATTATAGTTTCATTCTTAGGATTTAGCTAGAAGGGCCTGATCACCTATAGCTTTACACATCATTTATATGAATACATTGTGCGTGTGTGTGCATGCGCACAAACACATGCACCAGTGCTGGGCTATAATCCATTCCATATGATTAATGGACTGTAGCCCAGCACTTGTGTGTGTGTGCACGCACATACAATGTATCCATATAAAGGATGTGCAAAACTATAGGTGATCCGGTGACTTATAATTAAACCCTAAGAAATAACATCAACTCAATATTCGCAGTAATCACAAATATAACTCTTCCAGTCAATTTGCCCTTGCTGATTCTATCTGCAACAGTCCAAGGGGAAATCTGAAAAGTAATACAATCCACATGGATATGTGATGCCATGTATTAATCGACTGAGCATGAAAGACTGAAAAATATTCAAAATTATTGACTAACTTAGAAGAGAATAGCTTCACACATCTAAGCCTTTTTCACAAACTTGGATTTAAAGCGTTTTAAGCCATCAGATTGTTTTTAAAGACGCAAAAACTAGTTTCACATTCTATTTAATACACTTGATGTTTTTATTTATTTACCATCATTTTCATGACTATGATCTTTCCCTGGTGAGTTATAATACAAATGTGTTAAAATGAATGCCAAATCACAAAATCATGTTTAGACCATTTTAAAATAAGTCCATTAAAATGGAAATATCTAAGAGAACAAAAACAATTAAAAACTTTTTTTAAAAAAAGAGCTAGAGTAAACACACATATTTTAAAACTTAAAAAAAAACAGCCATGGGAGGAAGCAGCTATATATCAGAAACATTTGACATATTCATCAGTGAAGAGTATAATACAAAAGAAGATTTGATGCTTTGCAGATCAACACCATGTACTATGAAACATAAATGCTCTGTATGATTTAAATGATAGATATAAAACAACATTCAGCTTCAATCCCTTGAAAGCGCTTCATGGGGATTGGAACAGCAATAAACAGTTTATGATGTATGTGGTGGAACACATCCCTGATCCCAATCCTTCTCATTTAATCTCACATGCCACCCAATAGCCAAGTGGAAAACTGGACTGCAAGACTCCAGGAGTTCAACAACTATTTCCTAAGATCAACTGTGGCTGATAACTTGAACTCTGAACAGAAAATAAATATTCATACTTGAAAGTGACCATGGCTTAGTTTGACATAGTCAAACAGTGTTCCTGGACGAATGCCAAAATAACCATTAAGATAAAAATAATGATCCACCAAGCTTGTGTCCTCATTGCCCTCTTATGTCAGCCAATTTTAGTTGTCCAAAAAAAGAAAAGAAAACCCAATCCTTAAAACAACATCTACCTTCACTGTGCACGTTCAGAGTCCACTAGAGTTGGGTGGCCATTAAAGTTAAATTACCAATAATAATTTCCATTTTCCTCTAGGATCTAAGACAATCAGGAACTTTTGGGAGGGAGGGCTGGTTTATATATTTGATTTGTCAGATATCAATAAGAATTCTTTTTAAAATATCCCTCAACCGTGTAAAGTTTTCTGGCAGGACATGGAAAAACAACAGAACTGTTGAGAAACAAATGACCAGGAAACAACCATGACGGACAAACCACTTCTATACTGTTTCATAGAAAACTTCATTGACGAGTCCATAAAGGCATCAGGAGTCAAAATCAAAATCAAAAGAGGCTTTGCTTTCTCTATACCAAGATTAGAAACACTATAGTGCATGTTAAATTTGACAGTTGCTCTCTATAACTGTATTGTTTGTTTGTGATTATAGCAATCAACCCCATATAATTTTTTATCATTTTTAATTGAGAACGTTATAAATTATTCTTTTTTTTTTTTGTATCAAAGTTTTATTGGTTTTTTAAGGAGAAGGGTAATGGAAAAATTTTCAAAGAATATTTTTACAAAAAAGAGAGAAACTGAGTTACAAAGATGTTACACTCTGAGATATAGTAATAAGAGTTATAACAAAACAGGCATTTGCACAGTCAAAAAAATTCTTAATATTATGCTTAATTATCAGCAACCTTTCATATAAAGATCAATACCACTTCATGTCTTTTTTCATTTTTTCTCATAGGATCTAAGTTTCATTAACATTGCCCCCCCGTCCTCGTCCTGAAGTGTAGCGGCCCCTCCTAAATCTCCCAAAGGTTCACCCCCCCCCCACTGCCCCCATCAATTGTTCTTCCTCCTCTGTCTGGTTTGTAATTTTTATTTTTTCCCCTTTCCAGTGGATAAGCAAGCCCTCCGGTATCAGCCATCTGAAAGAGACCACTTTGTTATATAACTTCTTAGAGAGAGAGGAGAATTTTTTCCTCTTTTCTCTGATTTTTCGGGGAATCTGTTTTAAAATAGTAATTGTCTTACCCTTGTACGTTAAACCCCCACTCCAATGTATCTCTCATTACCCAACATAATGGCAATAATTAAAGAATTAAAGAACTAAAGAAAAAAAGAATTATGGAAAAGCAGGCTTATGTGGTGTTCTTATTATATGATGGAAATGGAAATATGCTTGACCATGCTGGCTGGATATGGTGGGAGCTAAAATCTATGTTATGTAGAAAACATCAGGATGGAGAATCACTTACCGGTATATCATAACATTAATGGCATAGCCTGTATTCTCTGCCTTTCTGAAAATAGCAATTATAAAAATATATGAAAGTTAGAACAGTATTATTTCTGCAATAGTACAATTACTATTGACCAAAGAACAAAATATTATGGTACCAATACGAAATTACAGATGGAGAATGAATAATTATACTATTATTTTGCTATTAATTCCTTTTCTAAATATGGTAAAAGATAAAATTTCAAAATCAATGTTTCAGATTGAAGTCTGAGAATAGCTATGACTATTCAGTGTTGAAGGAAAGATAATCAGCACATTTTATTTATTTATTAAATTTATATTTCACCCTTCTCCATGATATTTATGCTCCATGAATCTCCGCAATGAAGCATGTCAGAGCTACTTTTATCTTTGTTATTATTAGATATTATTAGTAAATTACTTTTTCAAAAAGTGTAGACCAAGCCCTGAAATTAAGCCAGTTCTACAGCTAAGCTTTATCCCAAACTAACAGTTGATATAATAGATCAATAGGTATTTTCAGTTCTTAATTGCGCTAATGATAAACAGCAGCTTTCAAACTTTCTTTAAAAGCAAGATATTAGCTAGTTCTTACACTTCTAATTCAGTGAAAGAGATGCTGGTTGTAAGAATATGAAGGATGGTATTCTGCATGCTCATTAGGCACTCAGTAATGGGAATTTGAAATGGGTAAGATACATTTACAAGAGATATTTAGATTTCATAAATTTTAACATAATTGTTCTTCTAGTCCTATGACAGAACAATATTAAAATACTCTGATCTCCATTTAGGTGTCTTCACTGCTATCATTCATATAATTGTTAGAATAGATAGCTTGACTGAGAATGATCTAGGCTAATCTATTAGGTCTATTATTCTTGTGAAGAAAGATACTACTATTTTGATCTTTGTGAAAGCCAGGAAAATGTGTATAAGAAACAATACAGACCAGGGGTGTCAAACTCGATTTCATTGAGGATTTCATCAGGATTGTGTTTCACCTTGGGGGACCAGAGCGGCCATGGCCAGGGTGGGTGTGGCCAGCTTGACGTCACTCCTGTCGGAGGTGCCTGTGGTGACACAAGTGCTCTGCCAGTGAAAATGGATCCCAAGCTCTGTTTTTGGCTGTGACTGCCTCCTGCAACCCTCTGCCAGCAAAAGTGGAGCTCGGGAGAGCTGCCCCCAGCCCTTCTGAGCTCTTTTTTTGCTGGCAGAAACACCATGGGCTGGTCCTTTGCTATTTTCAGGGAGGCCCTGGGCCTCCTGATATAGACCATGAGTGATACCATGAGATTAGACAAAAATCAAAGTCTGTTCCTATCTCCAGTGGAGCACATTTATCTATATCTATATATATAAAAAGGACGTATGTATGTATGTATGTATGTATGTATGTATGTATGTATGTATGTATGTATGTATGTATGTATGTATATTCCACCATAACTCTGGAACGGTTCAAGCAATTCCAACCAAACTCGGTACACAGATGACTTGCCCTCTGGAAACAAGCACTGTGGGGATAAGACACCCCTAACGCCCCTCAGGATGTGTTTGTGTGTGTGGATGGATGGATGGGTGTGTGTGTGTGTGTCTTCCAGCATAACTCTGGAACGCCACAAGCAATTTCAACTAAACTTGGTACACAGATGTTTTACCCTCTGGAGACAAACACTGTGGGGGTAAGACACCCCTAACACCCCTTGGTGTGTATGTGTGTGTGTGTGTGTGTTCCGGAATAACTCTGGAACGCCTCAAGCAATTTCAACCAAATCTGGTACACAGATGACTTACTCTCTGGAAAAAAATACTATGGGGGTAAGACACCCCTAACACCCCTCTGTGTGTGTGTGTGTTTTGGAATAACTCTGGAACACCTTAAGCAATTTCAACCAAACTTGATACACAGATGACTTACCTACTGGAGACAAACACTGTGTGGATAAAACACCCCTCAGTGTGTGTGTGTTTGTGTGTGCATGTTTGTGTGTGTTTCGGAATAACTCTGGAATGCCTCAAGCAATTTCAACCAAACTTCATACACAGATGACTTACTATTGGAGACAAACACTATTGGAGACAAACCTCAATGTGTTTGTGTTTGTGTGTGTATATGTGTGTGTGGGTGTTCCAAAATAACTCTGGAACTCCTTGAGCAATTTCAACCAAACTTGGTACACAGATGACTTATTCTCTGGAAAAAATAATGTGGGGGTAAGCCACCCCTAACGCCCCTCGACATGTGTGTGTGTTGTGTGTGTGTGTTCCAGCATAACTTTGGAAAGCCTTGAGCAACTTCAACCAAACTTGGTACACAGATGACTTACTCTCTGGAAAAACATTCAGTGTGGGTAACACCTCTCAGATTATGTGTGTGTGTGTTTGTGTGTGTGTGTTTTCCAGAATAACTCTGGAATGCCTCAAGCAATTTCAACCAAACTTGGTACACATATGACTTACTCTCTGAAAAAAAATAGTGTGGGAGTAACACCTCTTGGGTTTTGTGTGTGTGTGTGTGTGTGTGTGTGTGTGTATTTGTGTTGCAGCATAACTCTGGAACACCGTGAGCAATTTCAACCAAACTTGGTACACAGATAACCTACTCTCTGGAGACAAACACTGTCAGGGTAAGACACTCCTGTGTCCTGGCACGCAGGTGGCATGCGGAGCCAAGCTCAGCTCCACCATGAATGCGTGCGCATCCCGCCCACCAGCTGATATTCGGGTCTCTGCCGCACAAGTGCGGGGGTGGGAGGAGCACAGGGAGGGTTGGCACGAGCCCCCTATCGCCCATTTTGGATGCAGGGAGGTGTACTAGGCCATAAATGGGATGCAGGAGGTGGGCAACCTTCCCGCAGCCTGTTTTGGCTCACATGAGGCTGCAGGGAGGCCTACTACGTCCAAAAGGGGCCCAGAGAGGTTCATGCACTCATGAATGGGAGGTGGGGTGGGATTAAGATGAAAAAATACCTGGGCAGGGCCGGGTCATCAGCTAGTGTAACTATATAGTACAGAGGAGCAGAAAATCAGAGGAGCAAATGCTTGTGGAGACTGAATCGCTTAATAAAATGCCTTATATTTGAGATAATATGAGATGCCCTTAAGAGAGCTTAAACCTCAAAACACTACAGGTCAATTAATCATTCCTGGCTTTTTTTAATTACTAAATATTTAGAAAGCACATGGTTGCCCTTAATTTGTCCTATATGTGGTAATAATCATATACACCCAAACTTATTATTATATCCCAAAAAAAGAAAATTATGCTGGTGGAAATATTAGAGGCATAAAAATAAGAAAAAGTTTCAAAAAGATGTTCAAAACATTTATAGAATCTCTGAGACCTAGGGAAAGAAATTCAAAGGTGTATAATATATATATATATAAAAACATAACAATAAGACCTTTTTTGTATGTATGTAGGCCTAACAATAAGACCTACATACAAATACCCGCGAAAACCTCAGAAAACAAATATATATGTGTGTGTGTTTGTGTGTGTGTCATATAACAGGAAAGCCTAACAAAGTGAGTTTCATATTTTAAAAGGGAGGTAAAAGAGAAAATCAACTCAGAGCTTCTAGGGATCTCAGTCAGAATGGGTCAATGTCCTCTGGACCTTAAAAGTCTGAAACCATAAATATACAGAATCTTAGATAACATTTGGTGAAGTGATAAGAGAAAATACTACATAAATATTGATATACAACTAATGTATTTCAAAATAATTTGCAATAAAAACTAACAAATCATACTCACATATTCACATACATACAAACTTTAAAAAATATATGCCAGCTTTGAACTGATTTCCAATTTTTCAACAAAATACATCAATACCATTTCATTTTTCTTGTCAATCCAAATCAAGTCTGCACTTCTGAATCTTCTACACTGCTTACGAGCAAGTGTCCAATTGGCTGCCTCCTCAGCACTAAAATAATAGCAGTTATTCTCCCAATATTTCCAGCCAGAAAACTGAGGGCACCATACACTGTTCAAAGCTACCACAAATGAAAGTAAGGAGTTAATTTTAAAATATAATGTGCTGAAGATAATAATATAATCATCACACATCACTTTTAATCTTAAATATTTTGGGTGTTCTTTGTGTTCTCTGAGCTTGATGGTTTTCTTGCAGACATTTCATTACCGAACTAGGTAATATCATTGCAACCACCAAACTAGGATAACACCAAGGACTGCACATTTAACCCTGAGCTACAAATATTCTCTTCTATTAAATACTTTCCAATGTTTATTATGTAGATATTTCTGTAACAATAGCTTTCAGAATACCTTGAAAGATAATATACAAATACAATAAATAAATTTATTGCAAGTATGCAACATGCAACATTCTACCAAAAACATCTCCTAAAATCGGTTCATCCCAATAATGGAATGCTTGAAAAATTCTACAATTCAAATTTCTTCCCAAATTTATGTTGTTTAATTGTATATTCCCTTTACATCTGAAATATCATCTGCAACTTCTTATTAAAAAGTCTCTGTATTTTGTTCAAGCTACACTAAACCACTGTAATGTAAATTTTTTAGTCAGTTTTAATTTCTGCTGTAATCCCAATGCATGTGGGCTGTTAAGCAAGAAACAGTGGGAGTCCCAGGTAAGGAGTGCAAGGATGCTGCAAAGGGATGGGGAAGGCTCTGGGTGGTCTGGGTTAGTCTGGCACAGTCTGCATGCAAATTGGGGAGAGTACAGTTGGCGTGAACACAGGCATGAGTTGGCGTGAGTTGGCGTGAACACAGGAAGGCTGAAGGAGGAAGGCACAGGTCAGCACAAGGGCAAAGGAGAGAGCAGTATACTGCAGGAATTTGGGGAGTGGACTCAGCAAGTTGCAGCCTTGGCTGCCAGTTTCCCCATTGACTTTGTTTGTGGAAGCTAGCAAGAAAGATCGCAAATAACAATCATATGACCGCAGAACACTGAAACTATTGTAAGGGCGAAATGGTTGCCAATTGCCTGAATTGCAAACACATGACCATGGAGTGCCATGAAATTTGTGGATTGGTAAAAAATACACTCATTCAGCACTGTCCCCAGTTCAAATAGTCACTGAACAAGTGATCAGTAAGCAAGGACTACTTGTACTATACTTGTTGCAGAAAGTACCAGTCTGTTTCTGCTATTTAATAGAAAGATAGAGTGAAGAATAGGTGAAAAATAATGAAAATTTTAATTGTTTGGGGCCATATGCTACAATGTAGATGCACAAATAAATGGCTACATTTAAAATCAATTCAGAAACCATAGAGATTGAGGAAAATGACCTTGATGGAAATATACAAGAACAGTTATCTGTTCTTTCAAGGGGTTGAAATATTATTTAAGTCAGGGTAACTTTCCAAGACAATATTTCCAAGAAGTTCAGGCAGATGCTTCTTTAATTCATTAGATTATAAGAGGGGAGAAATATAGCATGATTCTACTGGCTGTTATTATAGCCAATTTCAATAAAAATAGTTTTAGCCATATTTTAGAATTGATTTCATGTGCTAGTCTACTACTGGGGCTGACACAGGAGTGAAATCTAGCAGGTTCTAGAGAACCAATAGCAGAAATTTTGAGCAGCTCGGAGAACTGGTAGTGGAAATTTTGAGTAGTTTGGAGAACTGGCAAATACTACCTCTGGCTGGCCCCAGAGTGGGATGGGAATAGAGACTTTGCAG
>JANHFK010003567.1:11593-27523 GCA_036250565.1 Sibynophis collaris | reverse complement strand
CTTCCCTGCGCCCCGCCCGCCTCTTGCTTGCCCGGACAAGGCAGGGCGCCGCTCCGCTCGCCCTTGGCTCGAAGAAGGGCAAGCAGGTGGCGCGCGGAGCGTTGGAGCTTCCCTGCGCCCCGCCCGCCTCTTGCTTGCCCGGACAAGGCGGGGCGCAAAGAAGCTCCAACGCCACGCACGCCACCTGCTTGCCCTTCTTCGAGCCAAGGGCGAGCGGAGCAGCGCCCTGCATTCGTCCGGGCAACCAAAAGCGATGGCGCGCGGAGCGTTGGAGCTTCCCTGCGCCCCGCCCGCCATCGCTCCCGCTTGCCCGGACGAGGCAGGGCGCCGCTCTGCTCGGCACACTTGCCTTTCCTTGGGTTCGAAGGAGCAATGGAGGGCGGGGCGCAGAGAAGCTTTCTCTCCCCCCCCATCTTTTCGCCGAGCTTCTGGGCGCCAGGAGCAACCTCTTCTCTCCGGTTTCTTCTGGTGAAGAGATGGGGGGACGGGACAACAGAGCATTCTCCTCACCCCCCATTTCTTCGCTGAGCTTCACCAGAAGAAACCGGAGAGAAGAAATTGCTCCTGACGCCCGTCTCTTAGCGCGCAGAAGCTCGGCGAAAACTCCGAAGGGTGAGTGGGTGTGGCTACCTTCGGCATATAAGACGCACCCAAATTTTGAGCCTCTTTCCAGGGGTAAAAAGGTGCGTCTTATATGCCGAAAAATACGGTAATCTTTTGGTGCCTGTAATGTTTTAATGTCTTTGTTATCAATCTTTTGTTACAGTTTTCCAAGATATCACATACATCAACTATTTTATTACAAATCAAGAGAAAAAGTAATATGTCAGCTTTTTCACATTTCAAAATCTCATTTTCTATCTGAGGACTTTCCCTCTCAAAGACAAAAAAGCTCTTCTGCTAATTCAGTATAAATAGTGAAAGATAATGGATGTATTTTTAAAAACAATCTTACCTGTCGAGGAAGGAAATAAGGTGCATCTGTTTCTACCACTATTCTATTTAATGGGATTTTTCGAACAGATTCTCTAGCCTCATCTGCTGATGGGTAAGACAGCAACGCGGTGAATCCAACTGTTAGATTTGGAAAGTAGTCTAAAAGTGGTTCAATGACACTATACCTGCCAGTGAAGCAATGCCTATGAAGGGATCAAAAATAATGGTCACCCCACTATGTCAGATGAATAACCAGTAACAAGAAAACATTAATGAAGGTCATACTAAAGACTTGACAAAATAGTTATGTAGCATTGGTAGCTGCCATTTCAGTAAAAAAAAAATTGATATGAAAACCTTTAGTCAAAATTATCTTGAATGGAAACAATTATGGTGTCAACTTGAAAACTTTCAAGTTGCCATAAGCAGGAGGGGTGGGGGGAGAGCTGAAGGAGCAGTTTGATTGTCCTAACTGAAACTGCATTCCACAGATGCTTCTTTGTTGTGTCCTAGGTTACTGGAGTCAGCAGGAGAGGTGTGGACTTTATTGTGCACCAACATGTTTAATTGGAGAATGTGATTTATGACAACTACCCACCAAAATGCTTAATTAGAGAATGTGATTATGACATGACCGGGGGGAGGGGGGAAGACAGGGTCATGGGGGTGCGTAAGTGTACATAGATCAGTCCTGACTGCAAAGAAGTCCTGCCAAGATGCTCCTAATAAATGACTATTTCTTTTGAAGTTTGGCGCATGGCTCATGAATTAATTAGGGCATTTTTTGGAAGCTTCACATATGGTTTCATTTTCAGCTTTGATTTGTTAGATGAGTCCATGGGAAAAAATTATTTGATGCTTAGCTGTCCATAAACTCTAAGATTTTGGCAACTGAAATTTCTTAAGTTTCTATAATTTTTCAAAGGTGGTGTTGTCTACACCTCATGATAGTAACAATCAGGCAGACTGTTATTCCCTTCAAGATTCAATTACTGTTTTTTTTAAATAACAGGAATAATACAACTTAAGATCACAGCATAATTACCTGTGTATTTTGTAGTCTTTTGGTACACATTTTTTCATGATTTCTAACAGATCACCATCAGCATCTCTGCAGTGTATAACCAATGGCTTCTTTAAGGAAACAGCTAGATTCAGTTGCCTCTCAAAAACCTGAAGCAAGTAAAAAGCAGCACACCTTCAAAGGCCATTACAACTGCCCTGAGAACAAAAGTAAGACATGGGGGAAATATGCTAGCATTAAGGACAGCCTTTTATAATGTAACCAAACCAAAGTATATTATGAATACCTATATACAAGAAATACTGGACTGTTTTCAGTTATTTATCACATTTACCATTTTAGTACAGCATTGCATATATGGTATTTCTTTGGAAATGATTCATTGTTAACCCATTCTGAAGTAAAAAAAAAAAGGTTCTGAATTTGTCCCAATGATTCAACAATCTACTCCGGAGTAAAAAAAGATTCTTAATTTGTAATGTTCTGACTTTAGCTTTGAGCTATAACTGGGGCTGTTTAAGCTCAGAATATTGTTGGACACTTCCAACAAGACTTTGAACTTGAAACAGAGCAACTTGATTTCAAAATTTGGCATTTGAGTTCAAAACTTTTTGGACATTTCCGCAATCTATCACTCATTGTTTATTAAAACCATTATCACCTTCAGTGGTCTGACAAGGTATTTTATCTAAAGCCAGTTAAATCAATGCAATTACTGTTTAGTACTACACAATTATAAAACATCTTAACACAGTTTTGTATAAAAATTTACCTTATGTTGCTTTGAAATTTCTGTACTACATTTATGAGAGTAATCCAGTCCTATTTCACCAAAGGCAATCGCTTTGGGGTGTCTCATTGCCTGCAAGAGATTTCTTTCATGAAGATCTGTGTAATAACGAGCAAAATGCGGATGGCAGCCAAATGCCCCCCAAACCATATCTTCTTTTAATAAATCTTCCCACAAGTTGTTTTTTAAAGTACGAGGGTCACAAAAATCTGCTATACAGCCCTGAAATTCTTTAGGAAAAGTGCTACTATACATTTTCCTAAATTCAAAAAAAGTGCCTCTGAAACCTGTTTTTGAATACAACATGTCCAAATGACAGTGCGTGTCAATAAACCCTTCTTCTAAATATTTCGGTAAGCTCCTAGAAAAATCCTGGTTTACACAATTATTAGTGAAAGAGTCCGACTTGCGTGATGAGGAAAAGATGGGAACATATGATCCTATTTCCATACTGTGGCGTCTTTTTTTCTCTTTATAGTCCAATACCGAACCATATGACCACTCTCTCTCTTGCATACTTTCCACTAAAGGTTTTTTATCCTTCGTTGTATTCATTGGTCTTTCTAAAGAAATATCACAGAAATTATTGGAATACGAGGTGTTTTCAGTGGGGCTTGAAAAAGAATGTGTTGGCTTTGGACTGCTTGTCCAGTATTTTGCATAATCACTCATTTTCTGACGGTATAAATGAGGAGGATACATCACAAATTCTGTTGCTGACAATGACATTTCCTTCGGTTCTGAAAGACTCTGGTTAGGGATGGAATCTTCTTGTGAAAAAGTAACCAATGCTTCCCCATCTTCCGTGTCGGACCAATTATTTTCAGCTGAAAGCTTTTTCTTGGGCTCCATACACTGAAAAAAAAAGGGGGAGAATCCATTTAAGATGAGCATAAAAATAATGATGACACTTATTCAAAAATCTATTTTTTTCTATAACAATATTTAAAATGACAGCCATATCATCTCTTCCCTCAGCAGCTTCCGGTGCAAGTATATCCAATTGACCGGACTGTCCCTAACCTTTCCAAAATGTCCCAGTGCAACACAATTTTCCAGCAGGTCAATACAATCTTCCCACTGACCTCTTCCCTCTCTCATCTGAACTGCTGATAGACTTACTTAGCATCTAAAACCAGTTGTTCTAAGAGTTTATCTTGAACTACTCTTATTGGGCATGCCATAGTTCTATAAGGAAGATATGACTATTCTTAGTAAAAAAAGGACAGTTAAAATCACATCTAAAGCCAGATTATGTCATTAAGGCAAATAGTTGGAAGTAATATGATTCATTGAGTGTAACTCATTCTGAATAATTTAGGTCTACTAAGGACCTCTGACTAAAATGTATGTATTCTTAATAACTTATCAGAAAGTCTAAAAAAAATCATGCAACTAGAAAAACCCCAGAAAAGCTAATATAGTCTCAAAATGAAGCTAATTTGTAAATGTATATTTGTCAAATATAGAAATAACATTTCAGTAAAAAATATAGATCTTCTGTGTATCTTGAATGGTGCCACTTCTAAAAGTCTACATAATTAGAATCCCTAAATATTTTATCAATTAAAACGACTCTCTTGATACTTAAGTCTGCTATAATTCTTACATTATACATGGGTCCCAACAGGGAGAAGGGCGGTATAGAAATAAAAAATTTTTTTTATTATTATTATTATTATTATTATTATTATTATTATTATTATTATTATCTATGTAAAGAATAATGAAAAACTGAGGGTATTTTAAAACATTTCCAGACTAAGTTGTAAATGTGTTTTCATTCAATTTAGGTTTTTTAGATTTGGTTAAGTGACATTAATACTATTTAATACTTATGGTTTTTTAGAAATAACCTTCTAATAGGTTAATGTTTTACCTTTTGATCTGTTTCTGAATCATCTATCAACACTGATTCTTGAGAGGATTCAACAGTAACAGTTGTCTGGAAATTCACAAACTTCTCTGTGGCATCACTTTGTGCATTAGATGAAGTGGAGGAAATACATTTGTCTTTTGTTATGTTTTTTTGATTTGCAGAAGCACTAATGCCTTTTATAAGAGCTTTCTGATAGTTGCTATTCTGCTTGGTCTCTTCAGTTTCACATTTTGAATTTTCAACTATGCTTCTCAAGTGAGTTTCTGATTTCCATTTTTTTTTTTTACTTTGGCTAGCAAAAATATTCCCATCAGAGATTTTACCTAGCTGTTTAGGAGAGACTTGCTCATCTTTTTGCTCTCCAATTTGTGAACAGCTAGACTTGCTTTTAAATTTGTGCTCTGAGTGGCAATTTTCTTTCTTCGTTTTACTCTGCCCAACATCTGTTTTTTCTTTTGCTGAAACCTGCGAGTCATCTGATCCCTGATAAAGTTCTACTTCATCTTCATAACTTGACCGTATGTGAACGTATTTGGATGTAACTACTGGTTTGGAAAGTTCTCTTGTGTTACACTTAGTTTTATTTTCTCTTTTTGTAGAAGCTTTTTCAACATTGGAATCTTCTCGCACATCAAGTTCATCCTCAAGTCTTGACAGTCGATGAATTTGCTTTGACCTAACCAAAGGTTTGGCAAGTTCTCTTACGCTGTACTTAGAACTTTTGTCTTCTGTTTCTTTAACAATCTTCTTAAAGCTGGAAGCCTGTTGAAGTTCCAATTCATATTCAGATTTTGATCGTTTATGTCTATGTTTTGAACCATACCTTGGTTTGGAAACTTTAATATCATGCCCAGTTTTACTATCTCTTTTTGTAACAGTTTTCTCAATGTTAGGATCCTGTTGAAAATCTGTTTCATGCTCTGGTCTTGATACTGTAGAAATTTGTGTTAATCCAGTTCCTGGTTTAGAAATCTCTTTTGTACTGTACTTCAAAGTTTTATTTTCTGTTTTTGTAGTAGCTTTTTTGAAGTTGGAGTCCTGCTGAAGTTCTGGGTTTTTTTCAAATCGCAAGTCTGTTTTTTTCCCAAATCGCAATTCTGCAGAGCTTGCTGATTTCAAAAAAACCTTCTGAATGTTGGATTCTGGTTCTTTTTCTTCTGGACTTGACATTAGAGATACACGTCTTGAACTGCCATCTGACCAACATGATTCTTTATTGTCTTGCTTAACAGAAATATTAATACGTTCCTTTGGTACAGTTTTCAAACAATGTGATGTGTTTCCAGTTTGTTGTTCTTTAATTTCTGATACTATCGAAAATTGTCTCAGGTTGTTAATTGGGCCAAGTTCCTCTTCTTTAGAAGGGCTTTCCTTATGAATTCCATTTAGAGATGAAGGTTTTCTTCGGGCTTGCAATTGTCCCCCCAATATACTCAGCAGAGCTTTACGATATATTAGTCGAGGTCCCTCATTCTGATCTTGGCCTTTTATTCTTTTCCGGCCACATTCAGCCCACTTTTCTTTTAAAGCACTTTTTCTTTCAGGGACTGCTTCAATATGTATTCCTTCATCACTGCAATCTTCTTGCTTGATCTAAATAGAGAAAGGTAAGTCTCATAAATTGTAAGTAAAAGCCAACTCACAAAACTATTTAGCTCACACTAGGTTAGGCAGCAATGGCCATGTTTATCAGCAATAATAATACTGAGATTTTAAGAAATTATTGTTTACAGGCCATACATTATATGGTGCTACAGAAATGCTTTTTCCTCTTACTTGGCTCCTCACACCATCAGGACTAACCCTGCCAGAATCCGAAACTTGCCATGTCACCAGGGCTCCTGGCAATGTACTCTTAAAAACAAAACTACAAGTCAACATTTGTTCTTATGTTCACAATTACTTACTACAAGGGCTGTAACCAAACAAAATAATTTAGATTATAACATAAACTATCAAATTCTAGTTAAGTTAAATGTTTCTGCTGGTGGAAACAAAATTGCTAAAGGAGTGAACTTATAAAAAAATGATTTAATATTTATTAAAGACTGTCGGAAAACCCCAAAAAATATTCAGGATAAAAAAATTAAAAATATTTTTGAAGGCTAAATGAGAAGGCTAAATACTTCAAAAAATTACAAAATGAAAGCCTAATGACTGGATAAAAATGGAATTATCCCCCAAAGGAAACAAAGATTATCAAAATTTCCAATTTTATTGTATTTGTATACCGCCCTTCTCCCTTCCGGGACTCAGGGCAGTGAACAGACATAATTAAAACGGTATAATACATACAGCAAAATACAGCATAATGTATTTTAATCAACTATGGCCTTTTTGAGGCCATTCATCACTAAACCCTTACAAAGCAGTATACAAAATAAAAGGTCAAAGTTCCCCTCGCACATATGTGCTATTCGTTCCCGACTCTAACATACATAACTATAACAAATAACTTATATTATATGTATATAATATAGTATACATATTAGTTATAACAAATAACTGCAGAGTAATAAAAACATCTAAGAATCTACAGCAATATCTATATTCTAATTTCCTCTGCAACTACTTTTACTCAGCCATTTCGGTTGCTTACTTAACATACCTTCAGTTTCAGGGATTCCCGAGGGGAAAATGCCACATTTTTCGTCAGGATATCGGAAGCAGCGGGCTTTGTGAGGAAGGTTTTGCTGAGGATAGGAGGCTCTTGCCCACCACCGCTGATGTCGTCATCTACTTCAAATTCATCAGAGGAAGAATCCTCGGCAGCGAACGAAGTTCGGGAGAACTCCCTGCACGAAAACCCCGGGGAGAAAACGCGACTCTTCCCAAACGCCGCCGTCCCGCTGCCGCCGGGACTCCCGCGAGCAGGCTGGGCCGGTGCTTCCATGAGCTTGACGAATTTCGCAGGTGGGCTCCCAGCGAAGCCGTCCCACTCGATTTTGCGTCTCCTGCTCGGCTGCATCGGGGCTAAATTATCTGGATATTAAAACGGGGAGGGGACGGTTAGAAAAGGGCCGTTTTAAAACACATTTCCGCTTGGCTGGTGCAGTCGCTTTAGTTTAAAAATACGCTGCGGATATATATATTTAATATATATATATTAAAAAAACTCGCATCAGCCGAAAATGCAAACATGCATTAGAGAATACTCCGCACCAAGGTTCTCCCACCTTTATACGCGCGCCCTCGGATAAAACGACCGTCAACAAAAGCCATCTTTAACGCCAAAATATGGGAGAGGGGGGCGCGGATCCGCTCAGCAGCAGAGCGCCACGGCCCTTCCCCGGGCCCATCTCAGGGGCGCCAGGCGCACCCACCCTCCAGCCTCCTTCCGCGAGAGCAGCGACCCCTGGGAAGTTGGGGGGGGACGGGGGAAGACAGGCGGAGGGCCACCCTAAGCAATGGCCAAGAAGGCTACTTCGCGACGAGCCCGAAAGGAGGAGAGGCGGATCACATAGAACCTTCTTCCAGGCCTTGGGGACGGCCACCCCCGCCGCTAAGCCGTGGCCGCTCATTGGTCGAGTCCAGCCGTCTCCGCTGCGAGCCCGCCCTTTGACAACTCGCCCGGCTGGATCCGCTTTCCGATACCTTCTCGCGGCCTCCTCACGCCGCGCGCCACCTCACCCCCGTAGAAGCCCCTCCCCAAAAAGCGTTCGGGGATTGCGAAGGGGGCTCGGAAGCCGCGAAGCTGCAAAAGCTGGCTCGGCTTGGAGGCCTGAGCCTGGCAGGGGCGGGGCTTTAGTTTCAGGTCACGTGGGTGCTCGAAAGGAAATAGGTGTGAGCCGAATGGCCGCCTCCGGAAGCGGCTTCTTGGAAAGTGAAAGTAAATGGTAGTTTTGGTCCCAAAGGTGCTTTTTTTCCTCAGGCAACTGGACTTTCTGGTTTTTCTTTGAGGATGTTTCGCTTCTCATCCAAGAGTAGTTCTTCAGAGCTGAAGAAGCTTCTTGGTTGAGAAGCGAAACGTCTTCAGAGATAAACCAGAAAGTTTATTTATTTATTCAGATTTCTAGACGGCCCCTCTCCCTTGTGGGACTCGGGGCGGTTTACAGTTCGTGTTAAAAATATGTAATACAGAATTTAAACACATATTAAAACAAATTAAACCGATTTTATAACCCCTTAAAAGACCCCATTTAAAAACCCTTAATTATTAACTGTTAAAACCCCATAGTTAAATTCTACCCAAGCGAAGTGGTTACGAGAGATTTCCTATGTTGTTATCCAAGGCCTGCCGATCGAAAGTCCACTTGCCTCTTGAAAAAGCACCTTTGGGTCAACCGTGACCTAGATGACTGAGAATCTCCATAGAAATGGTAGTTTAAAAAACGAACGGGCGTGAAACCTAAAGGGACTTAGAGGACTTAAAGGGACAAATGAGAGACCCCTAAGAATGCAGTTGTGATTAACTTACTATGAGTTAGGGTTGTACTTGCAGAATGTGCTAAGATAAAATCAGTAAGAAACCAACTGTCAAAAAATCGTAAGATGTTCAGTACTTAGCCTTTATACTTTTGCTCAGGATGTTTCACATAAAAGAAGGATGGAGAGGGGTTCCCATCCTCCTCCATAAATCATAAATATCCTCCCCAGCGGACTTCTTTGCTCTAACTCAATGTTTCTCAACCTCGGCTGCTTTAAGATGGACAGACTTCAACTCCCAGAATTCCCCAGCCAGCTATGTTTACAGGGGAATTCTGGGAATTGAAGAAGCAGTGGCAAATTACCTTGCAAGAAACAGCTAGGAATTCTAGATATTTGAGTGTAGTCATTTAAAGTAAATGGAAGCCATACAGTTATATATATATAGAATAGTTTTTGAGACGTTTTGCTATCAGAACCTCTCCCCATTTAAAAAAAAATATGGGTCATATTTATCACCATTTGCTGTATTAAAAATTAAAACTGGACAAATTTATAGAATATTTATTTATTGAATCATGTAAAAATAGTATTAATGCCATTAGATAGGAACATAAATATTTTAGGAAAATATATTAAACAAAAATATGTAAAACATGACATTGTTTTTCCAAATATTTTTAATATGTGGCAAATTTTGATTTCATGGACCCCAGAGAGGGCCTTAGGGGAGATTCCCCAGTGCCCTTAGACCACGCTTCAAGAAACTCTGATATAGAAGAAAAAGTAATAGTACATTAGTAGTATGTTCTTCATGCTTCTTGCAACTAGTTTTAAAAACCTCTGAATCATTATTACATCAATTTAATAAATATATTTATTATGTTATTAAATTTATATACTGCCCATCTCACTGAGAAGCAACTCTTAAAAAAATCTTAAATAAAAAAAAGAAATACAATAAATTATCCTAAGTAAATACCAGTTCTTTTCACTTAGAAAAGAATTTTGTTATAGGACAAAAAATATTGTTGTTTCTATTACTCAGAAAATGAGTACATTTCTAGCATTTTGTCAAGGACTTTTTGAAGGCCATCTATGCCCACAAGAGAATCTACATGGAAGGGGGTGGAAATGGCCTATCCTGACTTTGGGAAATATTTCAACAGCAGGAGAATTTTCTAAGCTGACTGAATCATCCACATAGAAGGAAAAACCCATATATTTTTACCCTCACCTGGTATACAGATGTATATTACTGTTCAACTGTGGAATTCCTTTTATTATGATTAAATGTTCTACAGTGCTTATCAGTGCATTGAGCACTATCTAATGAACTCATATATTAAGGATGCCAGATAAAACTTATCAATGTTCCTTCACTTAATACCCTTTAGTGCAGGGGTTCCCAACTGGAGGTGCGAGACAATATTCCAGGGGGTGCGAAACTTGGGTTTAGAAGTTTCAAAATTATAGTGTATATGCATAATTATATTATATGCATATAATTATTTACTTTTGTAAGGGGTGTGAGAATATATTAGAAATGTTCTAGGGGTATGGAAGGAAAAGGTTGGGAATTCCTGCTTTAGTGGAATCAGCTTGTAATGTTTTTCCTCAAGTAGTAAATCCTTAAAGGAGGAAAAAATATGCATACATATATATACCCCAGCTAGGTTTTGAATCATTATTTTACGAATTATAGACAAATTGTAAGGAGACCTAGTGATTATCTAATTCAATACCATGTACAAAATAAGAAAAATACATTTGTTTTCAGAGAATATACCAACCAGTAATCAGTTGCAAGTAAAGAATGCTTCTCTTTTATATCTTTTTTTTCTTTTTGCTTAAGATAGTATTTTGGCTGGATCCAACAAACAATTTCAACCGGAACAGGAAAATAAGAGAAATCCATATATAAATGGATTTGAAAAAGAATGCTTTCTCATTATGTAACATCAGTGTAGCTTTCTTGTAAAAAATGCATTTTGCTGGTGAAGAAATGCTCCATCTTCTGAAGTCATAACTGATAAAAATATATTTATATTGAAGATTCAAAGAGGTCATAACTGTTTATCTTATTTTCATCATATAATGTTATTTTTTCCATTAGCTGTTTCTTTTTATCATTGATTTTTATTTCTTTCATTAAAGCTGAAATAAAAGACAAAGTAATATCACTGACCTAAATAATGAATACACATGTTTTGTCTCCATTTCATTGAGAACTTTTATGAGAATGCATTTCAACACATCTAAAACAGATTAATAATTCATCAGAAAGCTAAATACCATGTAAAGAAAAAAATTTAAAAAATGCAAACATAACAGTTAAAAGAATCCAAAAGTTGTCATAAAAGACCAATCCAAGACTTCTGGAAAAAGAGTGGTCTTAGTTTGCTTTTGAAAGTCAAATCCTGCAAAAACAGGACTTGTGAAGAATTCCAGTCCTTGAGTACCACCAGGGAAACAAACCACTAGATCAAGGATTCCACAGAAATCTTATGGTCTACATAGGTGCAAATCCCGAGCATTTGGGAGTCATACTACTTAGAATAGTAAAATCAAAATTAGGACTGGTGAGACCTAAGTTAAAGTCTACTTTAAGCTATGGAAATTGACTTGAGTGACTTTACTCCAGTCCCTTTTTCTTAATTCAACCTGACATGTAGGGTTACTATTGTAGAGAGAAAATGAGTCAAAATCTCTCAATTTATAGGAAAGAGAGAATATAATCCCAATGAATAGACCTGGAAACCAATCAATTAGCTAAACAGTTATAGAATTAGCAGAATATGTTCTGAATGGACATCACTGATCAAAATTCTATCAGGCATACTCCAGTATTTCCAACCACTTCCAAAATTGAATCTAGAGCTCACCAGTGCAAGCATCATCATTAATGCAGCTGTCAAATTAGCCAAAGTGGTAAAATACCATTCTTTACTATATCTGGCATATAAGCTTTCAGCACAATGTAGGGTTTTTAAATACGAGTGCTATCCAATCAGCAGAAGAATACATATATTTTGGAGTGAATATTTTCCCCGTAAAGAGTACCATACTTTGATTTAGTTCACATTATTTACCCTTTCTGATCTACTGCTGACTTCTAGCATTGTTTCAGGATGTCCTCACTTGGACCTGAGGAGTAACTGTTGTATATCATTGTTATTTCTGTGATGCTATATCAAACTTTCCACAGAATCTTTGACGTTATTAATTTCTACCAATCTCAAAATAATATTTAAATATTACCTTTTACCTTGTGAGGAACACGCAGCACCATCATTTTTTCTCTGCTGTTGATTTGTTTTTCCGTCAGAGTCTGTATTTATTGCTGTGAACATCACAGGCTTAGTGAAAGAAACATTTTCTGGCTCCAGACTGTGTTTGGTTGGTGCACAGCAGGAAGTGTGTTCTGCAGCGTCCCATGAAAAGTTACAGGATTCATCTGACTCACAAGGTTCCCTTAAAATCTGCTCAGAGTATGTTTCAGGAGGCAAAACTTTTATGCAAGGTGGTAATGTAGTGGTACAGTTTAAAGATCCAGAATTGGCAGAGGCTTCGTGGTTATGACCATAGAAATCAACATTGAAGGGACTAGCTGGTTCATCATTGGTTTCTTCTGGAATATTAGTGAAGAGTCCAAGATTTCTGCTTCCTTCTGACATGTTCTGAGATTTTGTTTGACGATCTGCAATTTCTATCATTTTGTTCACCTGTTTTTGACAAGAATGTTAAATAGATTGTTTCTACTTTCCTCATTGAAATAAAACAATTTCCCTATTTTTTACGTTTATATACTTACTCTTAAATCCAAGAAAATAAAGAAAATAAAAGGACTACATAGCAAGAGCCTCTCCACTAACAAGCTGATTATGTTTACCTCTGTTATGTTTGCATTCTTTTTCCGCAGGCAAATGCAGACAGAAGTGGCCAAGCATAAAGAAACTGTTTCTGTCAAACAAACAGTTTGCTTATCTTGGTATTTGTGACATATTTGTATGGCAGCAAGGTTTTCAAAGGTTTTCTCCTTAGTACAAGACAATTCTTTTGCCATTCTGAGTTCTTCAAGCAAAGCATCTTTCTGTTGAAGAAAAGGTTGGAAGAATGCAGATGATGTTATTTCTCTGTCCTTTAAAGAATTCTTCAGTTGTTTGGTTCACTTATATAATGAAGCTGACAGTAATTGTTCTGTTTTCTACATATGACTAAATAGTTCCTCAAATTTTAATAGTTCCTCAAAAGGTGTATATCATAGGGCAACAATTTTTGAGCAAAGGTACCTCAAAGGAGCTAAATTACAGAATGTGCCCCAAATCCATGACTCTAAGGGTTAGGGTTTTGGGAAGTTGTGGCTGCTTCAATGTTGTCAGGCTGCTGCTATGGTGATTTTTTAACATTCCATGACAGTTGCTCAGCTACTCTGGCAATCCTGTGTTTTCTCCTTCCCCCAGCAACATCTGCTTGTGGGGGGGGGGGGGAGGCGAGAAGGGAACAAGAAGAAACCTCATGCACCCTTTTCATGTAGATGTGGAACAAGTGAACTGCATAAAATAACAACAATGACTCAAAAACTACATTCTCCAGTCTGAGGACTTCTCACTCTCAGGGTCTTTCTTCAAACATTTAAATCTTCCAAAATATATTTTCTACATACCAGGAAAGTAGGATTTCTTCTTTCATCCACTGCTTTCATGCCAGTCAGTATTTCTGCTAAAACCTAGAAAAATGATTACAATTATATATTATTTTTAAAAAATATATAAGGACATCTGATAATCCTGACCTTCAGACTATTTATATAGTCAATCTGGCGCTATCTAGGTGCAATCCAGTTCTATCATAGAATAAAATCTTTCTATCAGATACAAGCCAGCTTTTAACCAAGTCTATAGACATCAATATTGCCTATGCTGACAGGCAGCTTCTCTCCTCAATCTTAGGCACAAACCTTCCCTAGTTTTATAATCCAAAACCCCTTTTTCCTTAAGACACCAAGACACAACATAGCACAAATGGTGCCTGACCTGCAAAGAATGTGCTCTGGCATGGAAAAATGAACTTATTCATAAATTTTCAATCTGCAAAGATAATTTTTTGAAATAACATATTGACATTTTACTAATTTATGCACTGGATGTAAGTTATCAAACTTGATTAAAGGAAAACATGTCCAATTCTTGGCATGAGAGTTATATAAGATTACTCAACAACTTACAATTCCACAAGCAAATATGTCAACTTTTTCAGTTAGCTGCCCATGCCTGACAAAATCTTCTGGGAAATAAGCTAGTGAAACTTGCAAGACTTTGGTTTTTATCACAGTATATTCCGATTTCTTTTCCACAGGATGCAGTCTAAGACCAGAATGTCCAAGTTGTGGCACAAAGTGTGCACCCAGCAAAACATTGGAACTGTTTGTATAAGAGACAAAAAATACAAATAAAAGATCAGTTAGAACATTGATCTTTGAATGTGAATTAGAACTTAACTCTAAACAGATCAAAGCAACATTATCAACTGATAAACATCAGTTAAACAACGTGATTTGAAAGCTATAGGAAATGGCAATTAATTCAGATTGTTAATACTGTACATACATTTGAATTCTAACAAAGCATAATGTGAAGAAGGTACTGTAAAATATAAATTATGCCAATATTATCAGCCAACAATATTTTATTTACATGACAATTTCTTAATTAGGGCAAACAAATGACTTACTTTAGAAAATATGTATTCATAATTTTTTATTTATTTATCAAATTTGTATGTTTCCCCTCTCCCTGAAGGCAACTCTATACATCTGGAGATAAAATAATTAGGTAGTATATTAGGCAGAATAAATGAATAAAAGAACAGAAGGTACACTCTAATTTTTCCCTCCAAGTGTTCTCTTCTAGTTATTCTGCCCTGTTTATGACAAGGGAAAGAAAGCCAAAATCAGCTGAGGGGGCAGCTGCACTGTAGATTCAGCAGGTAAGAAATGATTACAGTACATTTTTAAAGTAATTTTGTGACCCTTAAGGATTTGTCTGACACATTGGATTACTTCTAAATTTAGGTTTGCCTCGAACTAATCGAGGCATATTTTGCTTTCCCTTTTTTTAGTCACGAAAGCCAAGCCAGCTCGGTGTCTGTGTGTCTCTGTATGTGTGTGTGTGCATATGCGTGAGCGTGCATCTATGTAGGAGGAAGTACTTTATGAGTCAGTTACATCCTGTGTTGCTTAATATTTGTGGAAGACAAAAGTTGCTAGGAAGGATCATGATGAAAGCACAGCTAATTGCCCGCATTGTGTTGATGTTGTTTAGCTATACTCCTTGCTTATGAAAATGCAACATTTTAAATCAGAAGTTTAAGTAATTCATTAAGTAATATATAATAGGATGCATAAAAAGTAAATGCCATTTTAAATGCACATCCCCACCTTTTTACATTTCCATGAATAATTCCAAACTGATGTAAATGCTGAATGGCTTTAATTAATCCCAAAGATATTCTGGTGCGTTTCTCCCATGTTAATCCTTCAGAACTATCCTGCAACAGAAAGAACAATGGATCTTTAAAAAGATGACTGTTTAGCAGTGAACGACAAAACACTGTTATGGCAAAAAAATGAATAGCACGTTGGGAATAGTTATCATGTACTGCTTTGCTGCCATATATTTCAGCCTCTTGAGCCTAATACTGTATGGATTGCAACTACTATAGTCTCCATGAGAATTGGAGATAGAAATTGTAATTCAGTCTATTTGGGGGACACCAAGCTCTGGAAAAGCACCTATACTTTCTTCCAAAATAGAATTACAGAATATGGAAATAGTATTATTGTGCTCCTAGGAGCCCCCTCCCCCCAAAATCCTAACTGTATAGCAGGGGTGTCAAACTCGATTTCATATAAGGGCTGCTTCAGGGTTGTGTTTG
>JANHFK010003565.1:121848-134500 GCA_036250565.1 Sibynophis collaris | reverse complement strand
GTTGCGAATGCTCCAACACTGGAAGTTTTTAAGAAGATGTTAGATAACCATCTGTCTGAAGTGGTATAAGGTTTCCTACCTAGGCAGGGGGTTGGACTAGAAGACCTCCAAGGTCCCTTCCAACTCTGTTATTCTATAAGTTTCTATAAATTTAATATCCTATTTTCTCAATCTTTCAATGGTATTTTATAACAAAGTCAGAAACTGATTCCCCCTTTTTAAACTCGGTATTTATCAAACTTGTTAACTTAAGTGTATTGCTTTTAACTTCAGAGATATCTGGGAGGGGGGGAAGTTACCTTTGTCTTTTTTAAACTTTTATTTATTTTTATTTTATTTATTTAATTTTTATACTTTAAAAATGTTGATCAGTTTGGTTAGGCATCTTGAGGCATTTGTAAGATAAGATAAAAATACCTAAATAAATGAATAACATCTCCAGAACACTAAATATGTTATAGCACAGTATTTCTCAACCTTGGCAAATTTAAAATGGATGGACTTCAACTCCCATAATTCCCTAGCCAGTTGTGCAGATTTCAAGCAACTGGAAGCATTTGTCTTGTTTTAATCATTACATATTTCTTCTGTATAAAGTGAATGCACATGTTATTCATGGAAAATATTTGCATCACAGGCCCCTCTGTATGTCTATATCAATTTTGTGCATCTCATTTATATAAGCACATTTGGACTTTTTTTTAACTGAAGTCTATCATAGAATGCAAAGACTAAATTTTATCAAGTGAAAAAGCAGATAATTCATTAATTTAAACGATTTGTTTGCCAACCATCCTGGCAATATATCCTCATCAAGTACAATTACATTTCAATATGCTGAACATGTTTGAAAAGGTGTATAAAAAGAATTTCTTCAATCTTTTCATATGCAAACCATATAGAACTTTTGTACTAAATATTTCTAAAATTGAATGAGCCATTAAGTAAAAATAGCAAACATGAGGTAATCATAGCCATCCTCAATTAATTTAATAATTCCCACCTCTATCGAACTCTAAAATTTAATCATTGTCTATAAATGGTCTTATTCATGTTATTTATTTACTAAATTTCTATTCGGCCCATTGCCCCTGTAAGGTGACTCTGGATGGCTTGTCACCATAATTTAGATTAAAATTACTATAGTGCATAATTCTATTTGAGAGAGTGCCTCAAAATGGTGGTGGGAAAAAAGAGGGTTGCTGGAAGGCAATAGAGGAATTCATAATCCTGTTTCTACCAACTCCCTTCCAAAATAAGCTCAAAACAATTATTATTATTATCCTATAAGTCTAAGGTAATGTCAGTTAGAGTTTCAATAAACAATATGAAAAGTGATTTGACAACAAATCATTATGCTCAACCTATGAACATAGGTTAATTCAATATTATATACCAACTTAGTTAATAAATACCAAATTCATAAGTGATGTATCAGAATAGAAGAAGAAGTATACTTCAAAACAATATTAGCCCTAAATATATCCTGCTCCAAGATCTATGTTTGCATAAAGAATTCTATTCTGATTTGGTCAGTACAGGTCTATTCTCCCAACCAGGTCTGTGGTGGATCAATGCATATGGACATCCTATCCCTTATTCATGTTTAAATATCCTGCCAGAATGGTATTTGTAAATGGTTTTCATTTTTGCTTCTAGGGGGTACGGTAATTGGGTGTGCATGCACGTGTATGTATCTGTGTATATTTCTTTCATAGTTTCTAAAACTGAATCATGATATCCATTATTCCATCAAAGAGAAGTATTTGCAATCTTGTTTCCTCACCTCTCCATCCAACACTGCTAGGCTCCCTACTAAATATAGCAAATCAGCAGTAACCTTGAAGGTTTAGTTAGAAGAGAAACCTGTTAGTTTGAAATGCCAGGAAGCAGCATTTGGCTGAAGGAACAAACAGCTTCTACCTACACAGCCGTTGGAGCACTTCCTCTCCAGATTAGTCCGGTAATTAAAATAGATGTCAGAATAAACAGATGGGATAAATGTAGGAGGGATTCCATAGTGACCACTTTCCATGACTGAAACTTGGAATGGTTTTAGCTTAAATAAAAGGAGTGGCCCTATTAGAACATGTTCTTGTACTTTGCAAAAACTGGAGCTTTTTTGAGATTCAGTTTTGTTGCTGTATTGTACGCTAGTGAAGCAAACTAAAAGGACAACACTTTCTTCGGACATTAAATCAAAAATGAATCTAGATCACAAGAAATAGAGAAAGGCTTCTTAGTTGACTCGCCATCAAGTACTCTGAAGTCTCACACATATTCTAATACTGTTTTGCCATAAAAAGGAATATTAATTAGGAATAACTTGTGCTGACATCATCTACAGTATTGGTTCATTTCTAGTGGCTAATGACCTCAAAAGCTAGTGTAGCCAGCATATATTTTTGAAATGATGTTCCTATAATTGGATAACATTCTAGGGACCTCATTGTTTATTTCTAGTTCTTAATTAAAAGAAATGAGAAGCTCCAAGGTTCAAACTTGCATAAGAGGTCTCTTCTTTAAGACTTAAGAGTGGTAGTCCTCTTGCCTTTGTTTGCTCAACAGTAAAATAAAGACATTCAGGAGTGTTCACTTTCTTATTTTTATTCCAGATATTGCAAAGCTGAAAATTGGTTTAAATTCCATTAAGTCTACAGTCCTGATTTGTTTTCTCTTCCATACAGAAGGATTCCCAAGGCAACTTACATTAAGTAGCAAAATACAAACCATGAACAGGTTTGCTCAAAATTTCCTCTCCTCTCCTCTTTTATTATTAATCAATATAGATTATTGATCTGGTCTAGAGCAGTGACATCCTCAAGAAAGATAAGTATAGTTAGAAAGTGCAATTACAATTAAAAGTCTGATTCCCAAATCAAATAATGATTGCATGGAGGAACTCCTGATACAAAACAAAGAGTACAATTGATAGAAATATTTGCTGCAAGGTAAGTTTCACTCAGTTCAAAGACTTGTACTCCCAACCAGTTGCATGGTAAACACTTTTAAAACAAAATAACAACAACAGAATCAGAAACTATTGCCCAAATAGCAAGTGGTTGAAGTTATTATAGTTTATTTCTCACATATAACATATAAAAAACACCAGCTCTCAAGGAATATTGTTTTAGGGACAATATTGGTGTCCCTAAAGTCACGGAAGTTTTAAATTTTTAAAGACTTTGGAGATACCTTGGATATATTTCTTATTTATAAAACTCATCAACAGCCAAAGCCACATGAATATTTGCAATCAATGTTACTTTCTGTTGCTTTTTTATTCCACTTTTTGCATCCCTCCCTCTACTCCACAAAAGGTAACATACAAGCTGCAACTGCCTTCAAACAAATCTCTGTACATCAGTCACTACAAATACAGTGCTTTTCAGTGGAGGGAATTCATTTAAATAGCTGTGAATCATCAAATTCTTGAGTTTTCATGAATGCCAACATTTTTAGGCAGATACACTGAATAGTATTGTGGTGAGCAATCAATTGATGAAGAACTCAAGGAATAGAAATACGTGTATTAACTAGCATGGATCAGACAGTGGTTTGGGAGAGTGCCAGGGATGAAAAGCTGCTAAGACAAGTCCAAAGATGATAAACTCATACCATGCGTAATCCAAGTGAAGCAATTCAAAGGGATTGGTAGAACCACCCTACATAATCCATCTTTTAGGTATTACAGTTGGTGTTCCCAGGCTCAAGTTCAGATGCCCTCAGCTTGATATACACCCAACTGGGTTGGGACAGCTAGTTAGACAAACAGTGAGAGAGAGAGCATGGGGGAGAGAATTATAGTCTATGTTCCAGGATCTCCGTTGAAACAATTCTTGAAGAAAAAAAAAACATATGGTCAAATATTGGCTGTGCACAACAGGGGTGCCAAAAATGACAGCCAACTTTGGGAAATGACAGAAAATGAAAAACACATGTGCACAGCAGGGGCAACCACTTTATATTGTAAGGATGAATATTAGAATTGATGCACTCCAATGCTTGAATTTCTTTGTGAATAAAAGGCAGTCTCACAGCTGTAGGAGGCCCTTCTACAAAGCATCATTTGGCAGTGGTTTGGCTGCCTGATGTTTGGAAAGCCAAACCAGATGTCCAGTTGTGATTTTCTTACTAAAGAATGAGCATGGTCTTTAGAATTTTCCTCAGAAGCCACCTGGTTTTGTCAGGAGTTTCATCCAGATGCATATGTATATAAGCTCCATGGGCTATATGTGAATGCTGTGTGCTCACTAAGGATTGATCTCACAGACACATATTTTGTTCTTAAATCTCTCATTTTCATCCTTATTTTCTGGATCTACCATGTTCTTGACCTTTTTCAATATCCAAAATGGGCCCTTCCTGCTTACTATCCAACTCTGTTGTTCAACATATAAATGGAAGTTTCACTTGTGACAGTATATGGTGAAGGCAGGGTGCACCATGAAGACCTAGGTTCCCTTTCAAAGTTTAGGTACAACACCTTCAATTGCTTCAATAGACTTTAACTGTTAAAGACACCAAAAGTAATCATAGTCACTGTGTTTAGTTCACTTACTGTATTTCTAAGGGAGCACATTGGCTTGAGCTGTTGGGACGCTGGGCAGGAGGTTAATTAGCCTGAGTTTGAGACCCAAGAGTTGGGTAGGGTTGAGCTCTTGTCTTTCACTCCAGCTGCCCCCAGGGACATGAAAGGAGCCCTGACTTGGGCATTCATAGGGTAACAATGATGTCACTGGCTAATCCTCTCAACTCAGAAGCATCTTGGTATGTCTGACACGAGTGCAAAAACTGTATTTCTAAATACATTTTGGTCCAGATTTTATTTCTTTTGCCTAGACTATCAGTAATACTGTACCTCATAGGCATGGCAGTAAAAGGCCAAGTGTGGTCTGTGACCTGAAATGACTCTATGTCTTTGATCTGTAGCTAGAATTAACTGCAATGATGGATCTATGAACGTATTTTTTTTCAATTTAGAGTAAGTGCTTCTTCAAACAACTATTTTAATCTGCTTTCCTCTCCTCTTTGAATTGGGAGGATTGTATATGAGATAAACTGTCCCCACCACCAGTCTACCTATCATGTCTCAGGTACAGAGAGAGTTTTTATCTGTAAAGGCAATGATTGGTGGGTTCCCTAGATGTATTTCCTCTCCTGCCCAAGATCATCTACTGGTAGAAAAGCCACTGCTGGTCACTAAATGGAACATCTGGCTGGTAAGTTTAAGTCATTCTATCTAATCACAATTTTTTGAATCATCAATCTTCCTAGAAACTGACAGTGTTATGGAAAGGAAGAAAAATCCTACACAGTAATAGAAATGGAATTTTTCCAATGGAAAAACAAAGTATCTTAAATAAATTGTTCTTTGATGGGATCAATATTCCTGTTAACTCTAAAGAAATAACTGGAAATAATAGAACCGTATTATGTGAGGCTGTAATGGGGTATATTTGAAGGAGAAGTTATTTTTGGAGAGTCACATCTAACATCCCTGGTAGAAAACTGTTGGATGCTAATGCACCTCTGTTATTGTGTGGAGGTTAATGAGCATTCAATTCAATACATCACTAATATGTGTTTTTTCTGTACGATAGACTGTATTTCTCCCTATATAAGCTTTCTCTGCATCCTCATCCCCAACAATTATGGCCCCTAGAGCTCATGCTAGTAGTGCGGGGAAGTGGAAGCCATGTTCATCCTTGTCTTGGTGTTTTGATGGTGATCAGAAGAAGGGGATGGTCATTGATATAATTGCCTCCCCTTAGCTTCTGGAGGGTGGATTACTTAGGAAAGAAGTAGGAAGGGCTTCCCAAGGGAATGGCTACAAGCTGGGAGCAAATTGAAATGGCTCAAGACTATCTTCTACTGCCAGTTTTCAACCAGTAGAAATGCCTGAATTAATGGCCCTTCAACATGAGTTGGATTTGCAGGTTATCACTTAGATGAGGGTTTCTTCTGCAACATTGCTCTCACGAGGAAGAACCGTCCGCTCCTGGTATTTCAAGATATGCACCATTTACTTGGGGAAAATGAAGCACACACCCCACTTTCCCAGAGTGAGCAGGGAATGGGGATTTTGTAGTATCCTTGCCCTGGAATGGGGTGGGAATGGAGATTTTGCAGTATCCTTCCCCTGCCATGCCCACCAAGTCACGCCCACCAAGCCACACCCACAGAACCGGTAGTAAAAAAAAATGGATTTCACTACTGGGTTACTCCAAATCCATTGTGGTTTGACTATCCATTCTGAGAAGGGAAAATACAACATACTGCTACTGATTTATCTTCTTTAATTTCTAGCAGCTAGCATCTCCCTTTCCTGTAGTTCATGACCTGTTGAAACATGTAACTGGGATGTTCACCTAGAAGGAGACACTCACCATTAAAATATTTTCCAATTTTCCTCAGGATGAAGACTGGGCAGGAAAGGGGCTAGTCTCTTTTGTCCACCCCAAAGAAAGGCCTGAGGGGAAACTAGCAAGGGCAGAGAAAGTCAAAGGCAGCCTTACAAACATGGGAAAGCCTGGCATGTCACCACAACCATGAAATGTGCAACATCATCATGACTATTTTCCAAACCTTACAGTATTTAATCAGCAAGAGCCTTTGGTGAGCAGCACACAACTGCCGTCTAACCTGCCTCCCTCAGTACTGTGGGAAGATAGACTTGGAGGGTGTAGATAGTTGCAGGGAGGGGCATCAACTGTGCCATCCTGCATAGTTAAATAAAGTGCTGAGGTCATCAACTCTGAAGAATGTATGTTACACAACACAGAAATTTTTGTCTTTGAAGAATATGTGTTCCACTACAGGGATATCCATATTCACCACTCCTCCAGAGGCTGCTATACTATCATCCACATAGCCTCTACTCCAACTGTCCCTTGCTGTCTAGTATAGTAAGATGAGAATTACCAAAGATCACTAGTATTCTAACTGTCTACACTGGGGGAAGGGACAATATTTGACATGCTGTATATTCTGTTTTTTATGCCCAAGGTAGACTGAGTACCAAACTGGCCAATGACATTGTGTCAGTTGGGTGTGTGGCAGGTTGTGTGTAGTGGTTGATTAGATGCAAGCTGGTTGATGGGAGAATGCATACATCAATTCCTCATTTCACAGGACCTCTCAGGCATTATACTGCTCTGATAGATTGTCCTCTGTGTGCCACCATGGATCTAGTGCACTGCAGGCACTTGAAATCATGATCAACAAGGCAACCAGATGCTTGCTATCTTACAAATGACACTGCTGCAAGTGGCTTAGGTTACCCAGCAACTAATCAACCTTGTACTGTCTTCTCCTAGTGCCAAGGTCCATTGTCAGCTATATTCCTTGAAAGTGTCAAGCCAGAAGTTTGCATAATAGGATTGCAGTCTCAGGAAATGGCACTGGAATGTAGAAACAGGCAATATGTAGAAAGCCTATAGCCCACCCAAATTGTTCTCATCCTGCCCTTGCCATATGTTGCTTCCTTTGTTTTGTAATCCTCTGTCACTAAAAGTTATTTTCTTGTTCAGTAGTATCCTGTTTTATTTTTGGTGTACATGGTCTCCTTCCATGATGTGAATCGGATGAATAGTACAGGCAGACCACCCAGAAGAAATTGCAGCACATACCCACAACAATTTTATCCGAGGGACAATATTACACTAGATGAACACTAGGCCTTAGAGGTATCTAACATTGCTCTTTAGGTGCTGCTCTCACTTTTACAGGAATAGAGAGATTGTTAGTAATAGTATGGATTCTGTCATTCCTTTGATATACAGACTCATTTTTGCAGGCAGTACAAATGAAGATATTGACATGTCAGCCTCAAGTGATTCCTGCTTTTCTTTCCCTTCCCTTTGAAATACCAGGTGATGTCAACAGTGCAAAGACTATTTTCATTACGTAGGGTAGCAATCTTTGGTGATAAGAAAGGCAACTATTTGCTGGAGGAGAAAATACCATTTGGTTAATAGGACACAAAACATATACTACAACTATCCCAAGTTTCCCATTGTTTGTGCCGTTCACTAAATATTTATGTAACTTTAAAAAAAAATACTGCAAAGCACTCTCAGGATTTAGCCTTTCTTACATTGCATTTCTGATCCTTTGGGATAGATAGGTAAGTAGAAAGAATGGAAAGAAATAATGCATAATATGTATTCACTTGCTCCAAAAGTCTTAAAGATACCCTGAAACATAGTTAAAAGCAAATCTGTGGATTCCTGCTATGTGATCCACAAGAGTATGTTGAAAAATATAGTAATGTAATCAATCAACTTAGCCATGAAGTGCATATTATTTGTTTCCCATTAGAATTCCTTATACAGGTAGGTAGTCCTCGATATATGACTGTAATGAAGCCTGCCCATTACGGTTGTTTGTCATGATGGTCATAAATCGAGTCGATCACATGACTGACCCAATTTTATTACCTTCTCGCGGTTGCTAAGCAAATCCATTGTTTGCTATGGCATGATCTTACCAAACACAGGAAATAACTACCAGTGTTCAGCAAAACCATGGTAACATGATTGTGAGACATTGGCTGTAAATGTGGCTGTGTTGCTAAGTGCCTGAAGTGTGATCACATGATCACCGGGGGACGGGGGACGGGGAGGGAACCATCAGAACTCCAGAACCAGGTCATAACTCTCTTTTTGTAGATAGCTTATAGCTTTGAACAGTTGCTAAGCGACCAATCGTAAATTGAGGACTACCTGTAAGGCTGTCATTAAGGCAGTATATTTATGAGGGGACACTATGCTTTATTAAACATAGCTACATTTTCATTGTCTACTCATATGTAAGTTTAATCTCCATAAGCCATTGAAAGGTTTATTGATGGCCTAGTGGTCAACCCAAGGAAAATGGAACAATAGCTAGAATCTCTGGGCCTCTTTGGCTACTCATGTTTTTGCCATGAGTGTAGGGTTCTACTTTCTATATTGCAATGCTTGGCCTCAAAGTTGAAGACTAGGATCTTGTATTCAGACAGGATCTTACTATGTACCAATGAAGAGAATGTGAAGTCCAAGTAATCCCAACAAATCCTATCCTCACATATCCACACATTTCACTCCTCTCATGCCAGATGGGTCTGTTGGATTCCCTGGTAGAACCTAGTATAAGCCTTTGTGACAGCCCCTTAGATATTGAAACAGTGCTATAATGTCACTCTTAGTCCTTCTTTTCATTAAACTAGACATACTCAATTCTAGGAACCGTTCTTTATATGTCTTATCCTCCAGTCCCCTAATCATCTTTGTTGCTCTTCTCTGCACTCATTCTAGAGTCTCAACATCTTTTTTACATCGTGGCGACCAAAACTGGATGCAGGATTCCAAGTGTGGTCTTACCAGGGCATTATTAAGTGGCACTAACACTTCATGTGATCTTGATTCTATCCCTCTTTGATGCAGCCTAGGTCTGCATTGCTTTTTTGGCAGCTGCAGCACACTCCTGACTCATATTTATGTGATTGTCCGCTAGGACTCTAAGATCCCCCTCATAATTACTACTATTGAGCCAGGTACCATGTATACTATACCTATGCATTGGGCTTTTCTTGCCTAAATGCTATACATTGATACAATATATCAGGAACTGGATTAAATGCTCTGTACTTTGCTGATTGGTTTCCACGCTAGACCAAGCGTACTGCCTCCATTCTTGGTTACTGTGATGAGTACTGCAGAGCATCCTAACAAGCCTCACAAGACCACAAATTCAAGCAATTTACCATTATTTCCAAGTGATATTGACTGAATGAATGTTGCACTATTCTGATACCAGTGCAACACAATGATTTCACTGACGACATGCATCTTGCGCTATTTTCCTATACGACGATGAGACACATCTTCTTCTGCAGTATTCCATTGCTGAGCAGTTGTATTAATGGTTCCAGAACTTTTTTGCTATTTTTTTAAACATCAGTATTCTGCTGGTTGTTCCAGATTTTCTTTTGTACTTTTGTTTCACTTCTCTCTTAAAATATCCCAGATAGTTCAGTGGCAGTACCTTAGGGGTTGGCAGAGCGGTGACTCATTTTTAATGCACAATAGTTGTAGAGAAGTGACTGAAGATTAGAGAGCAGGAGAAATCAGCAGAGCGAAAATGGAAATAAAAGGGTCTACAATAGATTTTTTTAAAATGTTGGCACTCTAAAAAAATTTGAAGGATTTTCTGAGTCACTCTAGTCTAGCTATAGTCTTCTTTTTGTTAAAAATTACTACACATCACAGTAAAATTTTTGGGAGAATTGTATTGTTCAGGATATTGATGTGATGCTGAACTATATTCTTAAAACATGAAAGTTTTTATATCACAAAGAGTTTTGACTCCATTAAGACTGGGCAAGAGAATAGTTTTATGTACCTGGAATCAATGGGATAGGTATTCTACAGCAGATTTTCTAGGTTGACTCAGCCTTCCATCCTTCCAAGTAAAATGAGGCTCCAAGTTGTTGGGGGCAATATGCTGACTCTGTAAACAAATTAGAGAGGGCAGTGAAGCATTGTGAAGCGGTATATACTGCAAGCAGGGGTGAAATCCAGCAGGTTCTGACAGGTTCTGGAGAACTGGTAGCAGATATTTTGAGCAGTTTGGAAAACCGGTAGCAGAAATTTTGAGTAGTTTGAAGAACCAGCAAATACCATCTCTGGCTGGCCCCAGACTGTTGTGGGAATGGAGATTTTGCAATATCCTTCCCCAAGGAGTAGGGAGGGAATGGGGATTTTGCAATATTCTTCCCCTGGAGTGGGGTGGGAATGGAGATTTTACCGTATCCTTCCGCTGCCACGCCCACCAAGCCACACTATGCCCACCAAGCCATGCTCACAGAACCAGTAGTAAAAAAAAAATTGGATTTCACCACTGACTGTAAGTCTATGGCTATTGTTAGATCTATTGAACTGAACTGATTGCTGACTCTGGCCCTTTCATCCTCAGGCATTTCCCTGAAATGCCTACTTTTTCCAAATGGGAAATTGTGTGTCAAGACAAGAGACACCAGCACTGTTGCACCAAAATACTTAAAGACAACTTCAAATTGAATCAGGTGGGAATGAGACTGACGCATTTCTCAGGAAACAGTTAGGAAGTCATCTTCAACCAGGAGGGTAAAAATGCACAATTGGGGAGGAGATGCTTTGACTGGCACCAAAAGGTCTCATTTCGTGTGGGCAAGACCAGAAGAAAGGATAAAATAAATTAATTTCAATTAGGATGAATATCATTAATTTAAACTAACTGTGTAGAGTTGATATTATTTCATTATTTAATAATTTTTCTCCTTCTCGTACAGCTCTGAAATCCGGTGAGCGGATGTTATTGCAATCAGAAACGCGACCTTAAAGGTCAAAATTCTGAGAGGGGCTGTGGCTAAAGGCTCGAATGCAGCAGCAGTAAAGGCTTGAAAACAAGCGTCAAATCCCAGAATGGATACCTGTGCACTGTAGGATGGCGGAGGTTGGAAGCCCCACATAAAAAACTACGGTGTTGAGAGAGAGGAACGGAGTTTTCACAGTGAAGAATGGTCGCCAAGGGGGCAACTTTGTGACAACTTTTGCAGGAGGTCTGTAGGCCTCAGCTTGTGTTCCCTTAGCTTTGGTTCAGAAACGTCCTCCTCATCCATAACAGGGTTTGGGCAAATCAGTTTTCAACAAAAGTCAGCTTGTTCAGAACTATAGATAGCCCGCGACTTACAACAGTTTGTTTAGTGACTGTTCAAAATTACAGTGGCACTGAAAAAAATGACTTGTGACCCGTTTTCATACTTAGAACTGTGGCGGTATACCCAAGATCACATGATCAAAATTTGGATGCTTGGCAACTGATTCATATTTATGACGGTTGCAGTGTCCCTCACCTTTTGCGACCTGACAAGCAGAATCGATGAGGAAGCCAAATTCATTTAACAACCGTGTTACTAACTTTACAACTGCAGTGATTCACTTAACTGCGGCAAGAAGGATTGTAAAATGGAGCAAAGTTCACTGAACAAATGTCTCACTTAACAGCAGAAATTTTGGGCTCAATTGTAGTCATAAGTCAAGGACTACCTGTAGTATGTACCTGGCTTTAGAAGTGGGGGGGGGCGGCGGATGGACAAACCAAGTATCATGGTTTGCGCATATGGTGAATAATTGAAAAGAAAATGGGAATCAGAATCCAATACATCAAGTGTATGTCAAAATGGAAGTAAAAAGAAACAGAGCTCATACATATTATGTCTTCTGCTTGCTTGGATCCCACTCTCATGAGGTCATGGGAGCTTCAGAATCTCCTCTTCCAAATATGACAGTACAATCTGTTTATTTTATGCATTTGGCATTGTGGGTTAGTTTCCTTGTTTTGAAAAATGTGATCTAATGGCTATTCATGTTTTTCTTGTGAATAGTGGATGAGTTTAGGGATACCCTGTGAATATAGAAGGCATACAGTACTCTCCTAAAATCAAACATTTGAAGTATTTGCTAATGTAGAGGAATCCTCATGTTACATTGATTGGGTTTCACAGGGCATGCTAAAACGAGGGTCTAGCAACTACAGTGTACATACTATGGAAACATCAGCTGCTTAATTTGGAAAGCATGAACTCTCTCTCTCCCTCCCTCTCCCTCTCCTGCTCCTGTCCTTTCTC
>JANHFK010003564.1:84321-94426 GCA_036250565.1 Sibynophis collaris | reverse complement strand
TGTACATAAAAAGACAAGATACATTAGTCAAGAATCATAAGGTACAACACTTAATGATAGTCATAGGGTACAAATAAGCAATCAGGAAACAATATCAATATGAATTGTAAGAAGGTGGAACCTGAAAGAGACAATAGAAGATAAGTGTAAGTTTCTTAGGTGGTCCAAACTTACATTTTAAATATCATTGTGTTGAAATCAGATTACGTATATCAGCAATCCTCTTCTCCTCTATCACACTGTTTTTGGGTAATGACAAAATTTACCTGGGATTGTTTCATATCAAAAGATATGAATCCAATTTTCACAATGTATTTATAAGCTTTCATCAAGTTTCACCCACATATGTGAGCATGTTCATAGGTATGCAATTAAAAGTTAATGGCATAGGCTAAAATTGGAGTGGTGAAATACCATGCCATGTTGCCCGGAAAGAAATTAGTAATATACATACTCTGAATGTTGCAAGATAACGCCATGGCATGATCTACAGTAGACTGGCAAACCGGGAGGTGGGGAGGGAGAGAAACCCTGCTATATAGAGAGTCCTAAGATCTGTGTAAGTGACAGAGCAATTGATGAATGGACAAACTGATTGATTTGAGGGAATTGAATTTGAGCATTGAAATACTCACTGTGTGTGTATGTGTATGTGGTTTTTGAAATGAATGTCTTGTTTTCCAGTCTTGTTTTATTGTAAAGATATTTGGTTTTCTAACTTATTAATGATACTGCTTTTTGTTGGGGTATGTGGGTTTTTTTGGTTTCCTGTAAAATAAATTTAATGATTTAACATGTTAAACCTTTGCAATTTCAACTATGATGTACAAATCTAGCAAATAAACCTAGTTTTCTCAAGGAACAATGTAAAATAACTTTTCGTCTGTGGTGTGTTTAAGGGTTTTTACTTTTCCCAGTCTTAGCAAATGTATTAAAATTGAAGAGCCATTCACTATCATTTCTATTCAGCCCTGCTCATTGTATATATTTTAATTTTCTTAGAGATATTCATTATAATCCAAGATAGTAATAGCTAAAACATGCAGCTCCATCTACAAACTTTTCTGTTTCTCTAAACTTTTCAAATGGATGTTAAATATAAACAACAGATATTAAATCTGTATGTGGTAGCAGTCTTAGTTATGGGGCATATAATAACATGTATCCTCTGCATCTTTGTGTAAAATATTTGAATGTGAAGTGTCAGAACTGATTTGTTTAGATTAAAAGAATCACATTTACACATGTAGACTCCAAGACTAATAGCATTTCAACCAGTAAATAAAAGCAGATGCAAATAAATTTGATATAGTATTACATATTATGGCCACAAAAATAAAATAAACTCAGAGAAAATAAACACAAGAGATATTTCATAGCTGCAAGAAGCTAATTCTAATTAGGAAAGCTGTAGGAAAAGGAATGGGACCAAATTGATGCTGAGGGAGGAGGGCAGAAAGGGCTTTTAGTAAAGGTTGGTATCCTGTAAGACAGCTTTGGATCTGTAGATGCTGTTCTACTGCTGTGTTGGTGGTGTTGAGAAGTCACCTTTGAAGACTGTCATTCTTCTATGTGGTTCCAGACACTAAAGATCCTTTGGTCTTTTACCATAAAGGGTAAAGCTCAGCTCCCTTTTCAACACTGGTTTTCTTCTGGTTTTTCTTCATAGGTATAACTATCTGTATGTTTGCATGCATTTCTGTGTTTGCCAGAATTTTGTGTCTATTTACCTGGGAGTAATTCCATTCATAACTGATTTACTTCTAAGAAAAGATACACAGCATTTTGGGACAGGTGTACACTCTCATGAGCACTTACGTGATTGTGAGGCTCATGGAAATCAAAATCATACCTCTAAGTGGACGTCTTTAGACATGCAGGCACTTGGTTTGCTTCCAGCAAATAGTTGTAGAACTGTCAGGCAAAGCCCAACTATTCAATATTATTTCCAACAGAACACATTTTAATCTAAAAAGAAAAATAATAGAAGTATTGTATTCCTAATAAAATGCTCTATAAGAAGAGACATTTGTGCAGTAAGAATCTTTGGTTGAAGCAAGGATCTCATGTTACCTAAAATGCTTTTAGAACGGCATTTTGAATATTGGTTGCTCTCCCTTTTAAATATAAAAACTAGCAAGTAACTTGATATAATTATACAATTAATCAGAAAATATGGGACGTATTTCTATAACTAAAAAGTTGAAAAAGCTAATAGTTTGTGATATAAAGATATTACAGGATGATTTATTTTATTTATTGATAATACAGTAGCACAGATTTACAGTTCTTGCTCCATAGTTTAAACATCACTGGGAAGATATAAATTACCATTGGCCATCAGGATTAGATTATTTTAAATAATGTGATATTCTTTCTTCTTATAACAATTAGGAATCTCTAATACCATTCTAAAATTTTCATTAATGTACAATTCCCAAACCAGGCCAGTTAAATTGGCTTTTGACTAACATGACCAACTTATTGTGTCAACATGTCCTAGGATGAGAGAACAAGACAGTTGTGATCTTAGGCAATTTTGTAAACATTATCATAGAAACATTTTATCTTAGGTTCACAGCATTGTAAAATATCCTTTAATTTCTTTTCCTTTCCTCTTACAGCTTTGTCCTTTCTCTACATTTGCTGTCTTCCCATTTTCTTCTTCCTCCCTTATTCTCGAATCTCTATTCTTCTCTGTTGCAGCAAAACGATATCTATCAAAGTAATTGATGATGAGGAGTATGAGAAAAACAAGACCTTCTACGTTGAAATTTGGGAGCCCCGTCTGGTGGAGATGAGTGAAAAGAAAGGTGGGGGATCGGCTATATGGGGCTGAGCCCTACCTGTATGCACCTGTCTTGATCACTCATGGATGCCTGGCACATCCCAATTCATAGATTGTCAAAACACACATTCTCATTATCTATGTAAAAGAGCAGAGAGCTGAGTCACTGAGCAGAAGTGTCATTGTTAGGGTATCCTAAATTCCATTAGCTGTCAAATTTAGGCATAGTTTTAGCCAGAGAGGAATCTAATTAAATCATCATACTCGCTGTCATACAAGACTATCATTATCTAATCTACCTTTTACATTGCTTCAAGTACAATTTGAACAAAAATTGTTTGCTTTTGACTCAATGCCATGTAATGGAAAAAAACTACGTGACACTCAGATTCAAATTGCTCTTCTATCGAATAATCTTTGGCAAGTAAGGTTAGATCCTTCTTTTTGTCTTCAGGAGGCTAAACATTCATTGAGTACGGGAGAGATAAGTATGCTTTCAGGTGCTGTAATGCCTCCAAATATACTACAAAGAGGTATGCCTCTCGGTTTGATGCACACAATGACCACATATTCATTGTTTATAAAATGCCTGCCTGAAAAAGAGTGTGTCTCATGTGAAGTTAGTTCATAAGATAATTGTAATAAAATGTGTTCATTAGCTATTGAGATACAGTGAATAGTACTGAAGCAAACGAATAGTCAAAAGCAAATCCATTGTCTTTCAATGCAATTTAACAATGCCAGGCTTGCTTTTCATGCCCACAGCAATACAGTTACAGTATTAAATTCTGTAGGATGTAGTTAACTATATTGATCACCAAGAAAGTTGCCACAACAGAGGCTTTCTGCTCTCTTACATACATAAAAATAGGGATGTGTGGGTCAGAGTTCCCCCCATTATCATCATCATCATCAACCACCATCACAGCTGGGTCAAACTTAAAGCATGTGTGTGCGTGTGTGTAACACCAACCATTTGTTTTGCCTTTGTCTTGTGTTCCCACAGGAAATACATTACCCTTAGAATACTTGACCGTGAGGAATATGAGAAAGAGTGCAGTTTCTTCCTTGTGCTTGAGGAACCAATATGGATACGAAGAAGAATGAAAGGTGTGAGAGTAAACCCAGGCACCTTACAAGAAACTGGGACCATTCCCTATGTGTGTCTCCCTCCTCTCACAACTTTCTTACTCAGCTTCCACTTAATGTGTCATGACTTCTGTCAAGCTTAGCAGTTTTAATTTTGCATCTATCTCTTTCTCTTTTTTAAAAAATTAATTCTTGATAATTATTATGATCCACTTAAACGTACCATGTAAATTATTTATATAATACATCCTGTGATATGGATGCAATAAATTCCAAATATTATGACCACTGCAGTTTTGTTTCTCAAAGGGCAGATTCTTTAGCGTCCTTTTAATTATTCCCCCAAATTATATCTCATTTGCAAACAATAGGCTATAATATCCATGCATAATGAAATAGTTGTATCATATGCTACACTCAATAGACTTATAACTTTATTTCAGGTTTGTGCACACCTATACATCTATAAGTCTTTTCCAGTCCCCTCTCAAGGATATTTCCTCATTAAATATTTAGAGTTTTTTCCTAAAAATATAAAATTCTCTTAATATTCTGTAAATAAAGAGAATTCAATGCAATTAAAAGTAATACAAACAAATAAATTGCACAACAATTTAATATTATAAAGGTGTTGATTTTATTTATTTATCTGAAACACTCCTAGTCTACATTTCAATTACAAAGTCTCCCAGAGACTTTGCGGATCAATCAAACCAGCTGATTTCATTTTTGAATATGTTTGACTGATTCCAAGACTCTTCCACCACCACCACCACCCACAAATTTTCTCCCTGTCCTTGAGGTGAATGAAGTCTTACTTAATTTTTCATTGCAGCTCAGTGTTAACAGATGAAATATAGAACCCAGCTCAAAACAAATTTTGATATGGAGCCTAGATACATTGTGAAGTTTAACAGAAGTTGCATGATGGTCCTCTCAGAACAGGCCATGGTGGAATGAAGAGTAATGATTGATGTACCAACAGATATATTTATCTTTAATTTATATCATTTGATATAGTGTTTTAAATATTTTCTTTCCCCATTGTCCATTCCTTGAGAACTGCAACTCACTGTACATTTGATGCAGATATCCTGTAAATACTTCACACTTAAAGTCAGTATATAAGACAGATGTATACATTTATTTTCACTCTTTGCCCACTTAGCTAAGGACAGAAGCCAACTGAGTTGCCTGATACCTTAACTTGTGAGTAGATAAAAATAGTGAAATAGGAATGTCCAATCTATCTATAGTATTACAAGGAAGACTATGCCACAAGTATGCCCCAATGTATATATTGATGTGCAACATAGATTTCTCATCAAGGGAAGTTCATTCAAAGAAACCTATGTAACTGTAACCGGATCCCTTCACATAAGTTTTTTTAATAAAAAATATTCTGCAGCATAATAAGCTCTAGAGATATGAGCAAAATTCAGATTTTTAAAATGTTGAGACTGGTTGCTGAACAAACATTTAATGCCAAGAAAAAAAAATGCTAACTGCTCCCAAAATATCCTTTTCATATTTTGCAAGAAATCAATTTCTTCTTTTAAAAATCATATTCTAAATGAATAAAAGCAAAAGTTATTTTGTTTTGGCTAAGGAAAATAGCTATCTATATGTAGTATTCATAATACACCCTAAAGAATTGGGCTTGCAGTTTCCAGATTAAATGGAAGCATTGATGCTGAAAATTCAATAGGTTCTCTGTACAAAATGCATCTTAAATTATGGAATAGATCTCCCTCGAATAGTTTGAAAAGCTTCCAGGAGATCTGCAAGCTCTCTTGAGCAGGAGTCAGCTCTGTCTTACTCACAAGGCAGCATGATATTTGAAAGACTTGAAGGCTAGAAAATTTAATCCAGCCTTATTTTTGAAAAGCTTCTTTACCTGTCATATTACAATGCCAAACAGAGTCGCGCTTGATTAAGAAAATAGCTATGTTTTATAAAGTGAGGATGTTCACAAAAACATGTTCCACCTAGAAATTCCTTTCTTCCAACTGCAAATACAGAATTGTTGATATCAAACATGGTTGGATAATTATTTTTCTTTCAAATAACTGAAATCATTTTAAGAGCGTAATCCCTGCTTTGAAATAAATACATTCATCCAACTTTTGTCTCTGCTCAAATAGTTCTACATATTACTTCAAATCTTTGCCTAATTGATTGACCAGAGGCAACACTAAAATGAAAGAAATGGTTACATGTGATCTTTGCCCAGCTTGTCTCCAGATATATTGGGCTGTGAAACTCCCAAACCCAACCTTCCGGGGGGGAGGGGGTTGCAGATGGTAGCTACTCATTATATCTGGAGGGAAGTACACTGAAGCTGGTGTAACCATTGGAAAGAAATTCTCTGTTAACTTAGTTTCAACTTTGTCTCCAGGTATACAGCACATTTTCATACACAAGTAACTATATTTGAAAAAGTGCTCAGAGTCAATAGTGCAGTTTAGTTTGAAATATTTACTTGTCATCCAGGGATGCTTTCAAGCATATTAGAGAATATATTTTCAGTCTTTTTTCTCTAACCAAAGCACAAGACAAGAGCAAGCACTATCAATCAAAATACTTAAGTTATTTCACGTTCTCATTACATTCCTAGTGCAACCGTCCAACGGTAGCCGTGTCCTTAGGCAGAAGCCTCTACCTTCTGTACTAAAGCTACCAGATCTAGGCTTCAAAAATCCAAACCATTTAAATGGCAGCAAATCACTGTAGAGAAGCCTAGTTAACATCCAAAATTAATTTGGATTTTTCCACATACTGTATAGTATCCCTGTTCATCACAATCAATGTCTTCCCCATGCAAGATGCACCCGTGTGCCATGAAAGGATCAAGGTACATATAAAGCGCTATAATTCCAGGCATAGGAATGACTTGGTTGCGGGCCCTCCCCTTTTTTTTTTAAAGAAAAATAATGCTCACACATATCCATTGTGACATATTATTTCCTCAATCTCTGGCAGAGCTGTCAATGAAGCAAAATTAAGATCTTTACATATATCCAAAGAATATGATCTAAAAGTTTGGGAACCTTGATTGAATTAAAGATTTGTCCGTTACACAAAACGTAACAGTGCATTTAATATTTTCCCACAATTTCACAGCTTATTCCCATGAAACGTGTCTTTTCCATTATTTCTCATGCTATTTTTCTTTGTAGTAATGGTATCCTGCAGCTTTGCAGATCTGCGCTTTCTGGCCTCCTGGATCTGAGGCTTTTCTGTGGATGTCTTCTTTACTTTCATTGCTCATTTTTTTTTCTTCTGTATTTGTCCTTCTGTGTCTTCTCCACAGCCCTGTTGTTGAATGAGCTTGGTAAGCACTGCATTTCTTGCATTTCTTTTCCATAAGGGGGAGTCAATCAATGTATTTTATGTAAATTATTTTTTCAATTTGTTTCATGCTTTATTTTTCTCAAAAGATTCAAGGAAGCTGTCCCCTTAAAGATTATTAAAAACAATTTATGTCAGTCATTGAATGTCAATTTGTGTTTAAATTCATTCTCCACATATACTGGCTTGAAAATGACCGTTCAGATTCAGTGTGCCTTTGATCGAAATCAAGGTAGGAAAGAAATAATAAAAAAATAGAAGATACTACATGATATTTGACCATACATTTTTACCCCAAAGCTTGTTACCAGACTGTAAATTAATCAGGTCAAGATTCACATTGTATTCAGTCTTTCTTTTGGTATGTTAGTGAACAGCAAATATCTCTTTTTATTTTCTTATGGTTTGCAGCATGACATAATAGGTTTTTAAGCATTCCCTTCAAAATTGCAATCGCCAGTTTAGTGTCAATATTTTGGACTACAACTTCCATGCTTTTTAACCAGATTCCTTTTTTATCCATGGCTTTGTTGCAGTCCTTGATGGCACTAGAGGGCCACTTTAAACAATAACAATTCCTGTATGTTTTTCCAAGGAAAAGTCATTTCTGCATGGCTTTGGAACCTGCTATACAAATAGCTGAAAAGAAAATTACTTTTTTTATGATCAGACAGTTATTTCTTTTGGTAAATGAAAATGAGAAATTCTGATCTCTTTGGGATATTTACAACTGGACCTCAAGTATTTTCACATTCTAAATTCCACATTTCAGAAACAATTTGGTCTTCTCAGACAACCTCGTAAAGGACACACATTTTATCATGAAGTGTAATGTGTTCCTATATTCAGCCAAAAGAAATGAAACTTGACATAAACAGCTCTCATCCATTCCTGTGACATTCACATAGGATAGATTTCCACACAATGTTACCTTTCTTCATAAATAAACTTTCAACACATTGAGACAAAGGATAAACCAGGTTTTATTTGGAAACCTAGGCTCATTCAATATGTACAGCTTTCTTATACCAGCCTTCTCCAAGCTGCCAGCCTTCAATTATATATAAAACCAATAGCCATAAATCCATTTTGGCTGGCAAATACAAGACCTAAGTCCAACACAAAATGGACAGGTACAGTTGAGAAAGGCAATCTTATAACCCTAGCACAGTCAGGATATTTTCCTGAGTTTCTGTATCACAGGCCTGTTCTTTTACTGTGGAGTCAGATCACGTATTCATTCTCTTGAGAGAGAACAACAAAGAGAGAGGCCTCAGACATGCATAGCCATCCCAGAAGGAGCCGCTTCATACAGTTGAATGGACATTATGACAACTGAATGTGAAGGAATCAGGAAAGTTTGGCATAATGCTTTAGGAAAAATGGAATATGTAACAGATGGTATATTATTAAATGTTAACATCAGATCATATGGAGGCTTTTAGACATATTCTATATTCTATCCCCACTGTCTCATATCCTTTTTATTTTGAGATCTCATGACAGGCTTCTGCACCCAACATCCCCTAGGTGTACCAGATTGTAGCATTACCTCCAACCAGGACACTGGCTACAGGGGATGTGAACAGATATCTAGTACATTTGGAGGATCAGAGTGATCTTGGAATAGGGTCAGGGATCTTTTGCATAAAGAATATGTATTTCTTGTTAATAAAATGCTTCTCCATTAACTTTTAAAACAACCAAGGAAACATTTTCCAAATGCAATATATTTTTGTTTCAAACTTTATAATTATAATCTCAACACATTTGAAGAAAAACAAGTTAGAGAAGATTATTCTTTTAATTTCTAATGTTGTCTTTAACTATATGTTTCAACCAGTTATGATTGACAAGGTATGGTCAATTTTTCATTTGATGTTCATATTTGAAAAATTTAGATAATCTTTTAATTGACAAGCCATACAGATAAACATACACTCTGATCATATTCCTATTATGAAATATGTAATTCATATTAAGAGCAAAGTTCAATGATTTAAGTAATGCACGATGCAACAATATATTAATTTCCTTTCTTTTTCTCTCTGTTTTGGCATTCCTTTAGGTGGCTTCACAATTACAGGTATGGATTTTCAATTATCTTTCTGCTCAAAGATACAATTCCAGTTTTATATAGTTGATCTTTTTTTTTTACTATTATACCTAGGTATCAATTATTTGCTAGCAATGCATAGTGCCCCCCAAAGACTTAAATGTAAGCCTACTTTCAGCTATCAAAGCTCAATGAGTGACTTTGGACTAGTCATTCTTAACTACCTCACAATATTGTTGGGGGGCAGAAGGGAAGAATTGAGGAAATACCACGAACAGTTAGTTCTTACTTATTGACTGTCTCATGCAGCAAACATTTGAAGTTATGACAGTGCTTAAAAAAACATTGTGACCGATACCTCGTATTTGTAACCATCGCAGCATACCACAATGATATGATCACCATTCACATGCTTTACATGCTTCACAACTAGTGTGCACTTTTGCTTGTAACAAGCAGAGTTAATATAGAAGGTGAAAGTAAAATCATAATTTCAAGTCACACAATTTTTTCACTTAGCAACCACATTGCTTCTCTTAGCAACTGAAGGGAAAGTAAGGTTGTGAGCCCCATTGTTGTCAAGTTATTTTTCAGCTCAGTATACAAGTTGCTGATCTCACTTATGGTCACTAAGCAGAGACTACCTGTATTTTACTTTGTTCTCTTTGTGGAATAATGAGATACACATCAAACAAACTTAAAATATAAAAAGTGGCTAGCAATCAAAGTTGAGAGAATTGTTGCCCCCATTGCCTTATCTGTAGGCTTTGGATGGGCTTCTGGTTGACCACTCTTTATAAAACACAGAAAGAATAGAATAG
>JANHFK010003564.1:64196-76218 GCA_036250565.1 Sibynophis collaris | reverse complement strand
CTGGGGGAAGGATATTGCAAAATCTCTATTCCCACTCCACTTGGGCCAGCCAGAAGTGGTATTTGCCGGTTCTTCAAACTACTCAAAATTTCTGCTACCGGTTCTCCAGAACTGCTTAAAATTTCCACTACCAGTTCTCCAGAACCTGCTGAATTTCAGAGCTCACTTGCTGATAAAAATAATATAAAGAGGCATGGATTACATTCCGAGAGAGAAAAGCCATAGGAAGAAAAGAAAGATGGGAGACTTCCCCATCTAGCACAGTAACTTACTCATTAGGCTTTACTTTACACACCTAAGGTAATAGTTTGAGATACAATCGAGAAAGGTTCAGGTTAACATGAACAAAATATATGTTGTGTCTAGTCTCGCCAGGAATATTAAACTCAAATATGTTGATGTTGTGTTGAGCCTGATTTCCTCTGAGTCTGTCTTCACATAATCAAGGAAAGGTGTACTATAGGTTGTCCTTTTTGTGTGCAAATCTAAACACATGTTCTTTGGAGAGGGTTCCTTGCCATATTTGGATAGAAATCTTGATGATCAGTAGAAAGAGATGCCAAAAACTCTTAACTCCTTTCTGTCTTGTCCTGGTTATAAAACCTAATTCGTAATTAAGAGGTATTCATCCAAGTATTGCAGCTAAATGCCAATTGTCGGATAGTCCTAACAGGAAAAAAATGGCTCTGTGAACCTGGAAAACATGAGCTGATATTTACCAAAGATATTTCATTATATTTCTCTTCTGGATATGTTATCTGCTTTTGCTTGAACACCACTCAGTCAGATTATTTTAGCAGTCTAAAATTCTGGCTCGTAGAAATCACTTTGCATCTGTTACAAACAATCATATATTTCATATTTAGACAACCCTTAACTAATAGTAGACCTATTTAAAAACAACCACAGATAGATAGTGTATCACATACACCTGTGAATCCATAAATAGGCATTCCCTTTCTATTTCCCAGTTGCAAAGAGCAGCTCAAAGAGCCACCTGCTAAATTATGGTTCCCTTAAAAAGCACAAGGGGTGAAAGGAAGCACTCCTTTTGTTATACAGAGGAACTGTGAGCCATGATACCATTTCCTGATGCTTCCATGTAAACTATCTGGAGGAGCAAACTTCAATCCTTACAATGCAGGAGGCTCCCGATGGTGTATTCTTGTAACAGTTGTTTGCTTGCTTTTGCCACATTAATGGAGTATGTTGGAGGATAAACAGAAGCTGGCTGCAGAAAAGGGAATAGACTCAACCATCCCTCAACTGGTTTTTTTTTTTGTCTTCTCCATCCCCAGAAGAGAACGAAGAGAAGCAGCCTCTGACAAGCAAAGAGGAGGAAGAACGTCGCATTGCTGAAATGGGGCGCCCCATCCTGGGAGAGCACACAAAGCTAGAAGTGATTATTGAAGAGTCCTACGAGTTCAAGGTGTAGTATGTAGACATCTAATGTCATTATTACCATTAATTTTATGTATTTAATTCAAGCACCATCTGACAGCAAACAACTGTTTACTTACTCTAGCTCTATTCCGTATCAGTCCTGGAGTAACCTAAGATTATATTTTGGTAGAACATTCTCAACATGACACACACACACACCCAAAACGTGCCTGTGCAATTAGAATGTTGTTCTAAGAAAAGGCAAATTGTGCGATTCATACAAATTATAGCGCTGAAATAATTTGGCTAATTTTTCTAATGTTTTTATTTATTATGTATTTATTTCTTACATTGCAGCATGTGTTTTTAAAAAAGGGTAAAGATTTATCCTGTAGGAAATTTTATTTCATTAAACTTTGCCAGCTCACTTTTAAGAATTATATCTTTAACAATTATTATTATTAATAATATTTGAAAGCCATCAAATATTCTTAGGAAGATAAACTGTGCAGTCACAGCCACATTCTTTTCTCTATTTCTTTCTTTTTATCTTTCTCTTTCATTTCTTTCTCTTCCTAGTGGGATTTCCAAAAATATTAATAAATCTCCTTAGGTATTTCAAAGACATTGTGAAAACATCCTACCACTCATTGTAGAAAGGAGTTCAAATAAAAAAATTATACACAATTCTCAGATTGTATAAATGATTTCTGTTAGGTGCAAGAAATCAGGACTCGGGATATGGTTCAAAAGTATTACAAATTTGTTCCGTGCTATCGCAACATAAGAATCTGATCTACTTGTGGTCAAAGCAAATAGACTTCGGAGGGGGGGTTGGACTTAGGTCTCCTATAGGGCCGTAGGGGACTCCAAACTGATGATGTGTCTGATCCAGCCCTCAGGCTCAGCCTATTTCTTCAAATAAGAACATTACACACGCTTTAAGTGTAAAAAAATTATGAACAATACAGCATAGGTGCTTTATCCCTTCCTTTTACACTATAGATAAAATTGTTAAATTTGAGATAATACCTAACTTCTCACCCAATCAACTTTTCAGCTAAAGAATATGAATGCATATCTAATCTAGCTCATTAATCACAATGCCATATTCATTATTTAAAACATAAGCACTATATTATTTACATCATTAAAAATTATCATATATTTAAATTTAACTTTGATTTTCTTTCATTTGCGTCCCCTGAAGATAATTTTAAATTAGATATTAAAATTTTACACCATTCTGTATTAAATAGGTAGAATTTCATTACACAGGAATCACTGACATAGGCAATCCTTTTTTAGTTCTTTTATTATTTTTTTCATGCAGCTTAACCAAAATATTCTCTTGTCAATTCCCTTAGAAAGTAATTTTGAATGGCTTCAGGCAACCTCACCGAACTTAAATCATGGTGCAGCTCAAATAAATCCTTTGAAAGAAAATGAACTATGCATGATTATATATTTCATATTCAATTTTATAATATGGGGTGCATCAGGTTGAACATCTGGACAACTCTGCTCTATAAGCATATCTCAAGGTTATTAAACGTATAGAGGATCAGTAAAAGCTGAAGATGTCCAGTTTAGCTATAGTAAAGCAAATACATCAATTAAATACAGTTTTCTGAAGTACTGATATATTTTCAGAGATACATCAGTGTGTCAGGAGTTTCTACATGGCATCTTTTTGACTATTTTTATAAATTGCCTTTTTTTAAAATCCCCAGTTCTATCACTGGCTTTACCAATTCAGAGAATAAATAAGTGAACCAATGTTCTGGCTTCCTGTAAAATTACCTTTCCTCCCTATGCAAAAGAAGCTTATAAGATAAACTGGGTAAGGTGTTATATATAGGCATTCCCGTAGTTAGGTGATCAAAATCCAGGCATTTGGCAACCATCCTATATGTATGACGGTTGCAGCATCCCAGAGATAATCTGATTGCCATTTGCGACATTCCCAGTCAGTTTCTGATAAGCAAAATCAATGGGGGAAGTTGGATTCATGTAATGAAGTGAATAATGTTAAGGGCGTGATTCACTTAACAATTGCAATGATCTGCTTAACAACTGTGGCAAAAAGGGTCATAAAACTGAGCATAGCTCACTTAACTGCCTTGCTTAGCAGTGAAAATTCTGGTCCCAATTGTCATAAATCGAGCACTATCTGTAGTAGCATGAATTTGTATCTAATCCTTTGTCCAGTTATCATAAACATCCAGGGACTCCATGATGGCATATTCATGGAATGTTGTGCAGGCAAATGTGTGGGAGGAATGGATCATTCAGCCTTTCTTGGCTACCTTTTTCTTTGCATAGTAGCCATCATGAATCAGTCTTTCCTAAGAACCAGTCCTGCAAATGTAGCAGATTGGCAGAAGGTGAATAGATCATTCTGCCTTGACCGCAGCAGCAGTCTTGTTTGCCAAAATCTTACTATTGTAATAACAACCATTAAGATGTCCAAAGAAAGTAGGACTTCCTTTTCACCGCATCAAATATGGATGGATTCATACTTTATGAAAATGTGCAAGTCATCTTTTTGTAGGTCTAATTACAAAGCACCATTAAGAAATACTTTGCACAAACGTTTCAAGCCGTTTTAAAGCACAAGAGACTTTTTGCATGTTTGTTTAATTTCATTCACTTGATGTTGAAGGGCTGTTGTGGCGCCGTGGTTAGAATACAGTATTGCAGGCTAATTCTGCAGACTGCCAGCAGTTCAGCAGTTCGAGTCTCACCGGTTCAAGGTTGACTCAGCCTTCCATCCTTCCGAAGTCGGTAAAATGAGGACCCGGATTATTGGGGGCAATATGCTGGCTCTGGAAACCGTTTAGAGGGGGCTGTAAAGCACTGTGAAGCAGTATATAAGTCTAAGTGCTATTCCTTTTGCTATATCCGTGCTCTGATGCTTACCAACATCCTTTACATTTACCATGTGCTCCATGTTTTATCTGTCCATCTGCAGAACACTGTGGACAAGCTTATTAAGAAGACAAATCTAGCTCTTGTGGTTGGAACAAACAGCTGGAGAGAGCAGTTCATTGAGGCTATCACTGTTAGTGCTGGTAAGTTTCTATTTCTATAAATACCGTAATTACAATTAGTCATTTTCCTAGCCTGAGGTTATCAAGTTAACTTGATTCCAATACTGGTAGCTTGCACTTGTTTCAGGAGCTGTGACAAAGTAAGAAGCAGTCTCCTTTTTCTTAAAAAGTAGGTAGCTTTAGCGTTCTAATCTCATTGTATTAGTCTTTAAGTCTGCATTGCATACATCTGTCTGATGGAGAAGTTCTTTTATTTTAAGTCATGGATGGATAGCTTGTGTCTCTAAAGTTTCTTTCTGGGGCGCCCATGGCAGTTTGGCAATCTAGCTTCCAAATATCGGTATTGCAGCTTCATTTTGTTTTAAGCACAAAGCAATTTGTGCTTTGCGTTTTGTGAGCTGTGAAATAGGCTTAACAGTTTTAAAAACGCATAGGAAAAAAATAAAATAAATTCCCAAACTCCCAGACCACCCCCCAGGCAACTTCCAGCCCAGGCAACTGTGATACAACTCTGCCTACTCCACATCATTTCCCTGCTATGATGGCTCTAGCTTTTCCCACCTAAGCTAGATCAAAAATGTGTACCCTTGCCTTCTCTATGATCTTCAAAAGTTCTGGGTAAATGCAATTTTACTATTTGTAAATCATGTTGTCCCTTTTACGGGGAGACATGGGGCATTGCAGTTAAGAACTGCAGCCATGTATTTCTATTTATTTTAATGGGGTGCAATAAGGCTGTTGGAAGTAAAGCAATAACAGAACATAGCCATGTGTTCTTTGTAGCTCTGAATTCAATTTACTCTAGATCTAAGTTAGTACTGCAAATGTGTTAACACTGAATAGAATTTAATCTGGATAGTGGCTCTTGGGAAATTCATGCAGGTCATCTTGCGTTCCTTCAAAAAAAGAAAGGGAGGCAGGAAGAGAAATAATACATATCTGTGATTATAAAATGTTTTTTTAAAGTCTGTGCATATGTGTATGCCTGTACATGCACACATATATAATCTAATGCATACAAATTTGATTTGATTCTCTGACTTCACAAATTAAAAAATTATTTCACTGTGGATACATACTCATTGCAAGATATTATCTTCCAATTTGCAAATAAATTTCCATATTTGCTTTCTTTCTAAACTGTTTTGAGATCCCTCCATATCACTGAAATATATTTCCTTTTGTACTACTATATCTAGTCTTGCCAGAATAATTAGACTGTCTGTGCATAAATATTAGAAAATTATTTGTTAAAAAACTTCAATGGAAAATATGTTAAGTACAATATATTTAACAAGTGCCCATCTACGGTAGGTATCTGAGTGCAGTAACTATATTAGTCCAACTTCAATAAACTAGATATGAATTAAGAACATGAGGCTTATTTTTCTAAGCAAGACTTACTTTCTCATAGAAGAATTGAAATAAAAATAAGAACAAGAAAATCTTATTTTATATAAAAAAGATGGGCACTGGGAAGGGTCAACATCTTTAAGATTGTTGGTGCAGAATCGGATCAAAGGCCCTTTGTATGTAGACATGACTCACTGCATGCACACATGTGGTAAGATTTCATTCGTGATCCCACTATAGATTTTGAGCTTCCTGACAGACATCATTGGCATGAATACACAGGGACTAGCTTCGTAATTATGCCCTGCCATAATGTGGTTTGATTTCAGATTAGAATATTTATCTGTTATTTGTGACCTGTGATACGTTGTTTAGGATATGATGCAAATCCAGCTAATCATTATATAATCCATAGTTAATAGAATTGTGGCTTAATATGAAGTATGAATCATTGACTACATTTCTTTCATTTCAACTATATACAGACAAATTATAGAACTATAATTCAGATAAATTGTAGAATTGTTAATGATATTTTAACTATATATATATATATATATATACACTGCTTCCATGAGCAGGATTTTCTGATCATTGCTTCATAAACTAAAGGCACACTGTCTTTGTTAATATTCATGGCAAGTTCACCTACATGAATCACTGTTTCCAACACATCATATCTTCTCCAAGGATAGATAATTGTGCTGTTGCTTCTATGCATCAGAAATAACGATCTTATTACTTGCACCTCAGCATGATTATCTGCTATCCTACTAATTGAAAAGATAATTAAAAGGAGGTCAGCCTGGAGTAATAAATCATATAACAATACAAGCTCCATAGGTACTTCTGTCCTTCAAGAAATGTTTAATTTAAAACAAAAAAGTCAGTTGATTTTTCTTATTCAGTTTTTTTAATTATTCAAAAATTTGAAAATGAATTGTTTTCAGGAAGTATTTCCCAACTTGCATCACCTGCTATTTTTCCATGATCTTTTGTTTGTATGGGTCATGGTTAAGTGTGACTGGTAGTGATGTCAAACCTCATTTAGGAACCTAGAGTTGAGAACCAAAAATCCAAAACTCTGCCTCCATGAGTCTTTGCAGACAGAGAAATGTCTTTTCCCCCAGACTACATATGCTCTGTTGTAGAATCCCTGACGTGTAATTTGCCTTGCTCTTGCTGGCAGGGCTCCTGACATTTTAGAAGTGCCAGGCTAGAAAAGAATGACTCACTTAATCATAAAGATAAGAAAGTGATAAACCATATGACAGATGTTATCTTCTGACATTTTCCTGTGTTCATTCCTAAATCAGCCAAGCGCAAAGACAAAGTGTGTATTGGAATCTTTCTGAGGCAAGTATCAAAAAGAACATAACAATCCCCATTTTATTAGCAGTATCTACCTTGCACATTTAAGGCTGTGATAGTTTTCCCTTGCTTAATTGCAACTGGTAAAAGAGTGAAAGTGAAACAAGATCATTTATTTTAACTATGTTTAATTGAAAGAATGTATTCTATGATCTGAGTCAAGCAAAGAACAAAAATCTACATACTACTTAAAGTTTCGTTCCCATAATCTTTAACTAGGTAGAACAGTACATCATAGGAGAACAATATTTAAACCAAAGTACCTCAAGTCCTAACTTACTTAATTTACAGAATGTATCCAAAATCCAGGACCCAGGACTCCCAAGGAAACAAAATTTGGGGAACTTGTGGCTGCCAAAAACTCCTGTTGCTTCAGCCTTACCAGGCTGCTGTTACAGTCATGTTATGTCTATTTTGAACATTCTATGACAGTTTCTCACCCATTCTTGTAATCCCTTGCTTCCTTCCCCACCCAGCAACAAGCATTTAGCCGGCTGCTGGCCTTGGGCTTGCAATTTCCTGCTGGCTTACCTACTGATTTTTCTCCCTCCAGGCTTCCCACAAGCAATGTAAAGTAAATGGGCAAACCAGCAGGAACTGGAGGAGGGTTTTTTTGCTTTTTTGCCCACCATAGTCATTTCATTTCTCTGTTTAAATAAGGATATATCTCTAAATCAATGACCTAACATGGCACAGGATGTCTAGTGTTAAATAATCCTAAAATACTTTTAAGTTCTTCTGTTCATCTTTATTAAATATTAGGTATTTTTCAGGCACTACATGCTATTGTAGTCTGAACATACCCACAGGAGACTTTTCCGTTCTTAACATGCAGTCCACAACATTCAAGTCTGCAGAACTAGAAGCTTCATCTGCCAGTATCAAATGTTCTGCTTATTCCCAGGTGGCTTCCTTCTGTTAAGCTGTAGAATTGCACCCATAGAAACACATGTTTTCAGTGAACCTAATTGTTACTGGTGGAGAAAACACAGTTTAACAAACTGTAAATATTGTTCCTTGTAGATTTTTTTAAAAGTCTGATCTTTATTTCATACTTCACTATAAGATGCGAATGTATCCAAAAAGAACCATGTCATAGATAAAGGAGAATATTTGCAGTTCAGGGTTGAAATCAGGGGTCCTTGGTGCTCTCTGAGCTTGTTTTTTTTTTTTTATGCAGACATTGTATTGTCCAAATTAGGTAGCAGAGGAAGCGCTAGCACTGATGACATTACTGGCTTGGGTAATGAAGCATCTGCATAAAGACTACCAAGTTCAGAGAGCACCAAGAACCACCTGTACTATAATGCAGTTGGAAGAAAGCATTCACCCTTTTCATGGATATTACTATGTGGCTGTGTTACCATTGCTACCCGAAAACCCTTCCACCAATCATGCTTAAAATATATACTATGTGTAACCTTAATGATTGAGCAGCAGTAGAGAACCTTTAAGGCAGACTCAGTCCTGAAGCACAATCTCTCCCTCCACCAAATCCCTTTCTAAAAAAGTAAAAGTGAAAATTTGCATCTGACTTAAAAAGAAGCAGAGCGTACAAATGCACACCATACACTTGCATGAAATCAGCACAGTGCAAAGAGGGGTCAGGGTTATTAACAAGGGGCCTGAAGTCAGAAAACAGACAGTCAGAGGAACTTTAATCAGCATTGGTAGCCAAGGGTCAGGATCCACATCATCTGTAACGCAAGGCAAGATTCAGAAGCTGGAAGCAAAGAAACAATGACATGCACTTCAAAAGCCACATTTTGTTCACATCCTTTTGAGCTCTCGAGCAAAGCAGTTGGCAAGACAGGAGTGCAGCTACACACAGGACTGATGTTATTGCTTCAGTGCAAATAATAATTGCTAGCTATTTCTCAAGGGCAGGAACATACAACATTCTCCTCTACCCATCCACAGGTCAATGATTTGTGCATCCTCTACCCCACTTTTCCTACAATATGTGGGAATAGTGTTTTCCAATTTGCAATGGCACTAGTGACACTGTTTGTTTTACCCGTTGTGTGTCAACCTCCTCCATTTCAGTTGACTGCTATTGCTGTGGCAGTCCCTCCCCTCCTATCACCTGATATGTGCCTATTTTGCCCAGGGCTGCTAGACCAGTAAAACAACACACCTTTTTAAAACCATTACCATGATGAAATTTGGATTTTTTATTATTTGTGTTTGTGTTTTTACACATCTACCTTTATTATCCATCCATGGATTGGATGAGAAACAGGCAGAGAAAGGTGTGATTTTAAACCATCCTCCTGTTTCTTGTTCCCCACATCTTTGACGTCAGTCATGCTCCATTTCAAACTTACTCTGGCAATTAGATTAAGGTATGGATAATTGGCCCTTTTAGTCACAATGATCTGGTAATCAGATTTAATATTTTATTTTTTATAAAACTAATTACAAAGTCAGGTTTAGAAGAAACGTGTCATTGATTCCCAGTTACCAAGTACCAGCAATGTACTATTAAATATCTTCAGAATTTGCCTCTTGGGTTCCCAAAGACATTTTAATGGCTATTCTAGGGAACAGGATGCTGGCTCTGATAGACCTTAGGTATGACCCAATAAAATGTTTCATGTTTTTAGCTTATGTAAAGCCAATATAGCTAATCATTATTTTAAAATATTGTTTGAAGCCAGGTTAAAATAGATGCCTATGTTAATATTGACCTTTATCAATCTAAACTGAAGAATGCAACCCATTACCTTACTACAGTGCTTATTAGTCACCATTGCTAGATGTTACCAAGCCACGTGGATAGGTCGTGAAAGATTAAGCCATGTGTCACTAGGACTCAGTGAAAAAGATTCTTTTGAAAAAGAAATAGGATTTTCTAATCTTACAGAAGTTCACTACTGGGCCATTTCTCATCCCTGATTTGAGCCTGGAGAAATGACTATATTTCATTTTCTTTGTACCCGAATTATAGTTGAAATTTTTGTCCTAACAGTATTTTCTTTTTTCCCCAAGCACTATGTGTCAGAAAGACAATGATTTAATTTGCTGTTTATCTGTTCTTTTGTTAAATATGCTTGCAAAAATTTGGATAATGCTTATAGAAAGCTGGCTTTCTATTCCCTAGTCCGGCATGTCCTAGTTTTTCAAATAAAATCTTCCACTCTGCTCTAAGAAAAACAGTAACTTAAGATAGAGACTGGCTGGAGATTCTGGGAATAGCATCTGAAGGATGGTAAGTTGAAGAAAGTTGTTCTATCCAAAGAAGAATAGGTGTCTTATTCCCACATGAAATCCTCTAGAAGTTCAGAAATGGCTTGTTTTGCTACCTGGCCGGAAAGCTGTTTTTTTATTAACACATTTTGGTCTTCCTGCTTTATTCATTAGTGACAAACTTCAGCAGCAGCTATTACTCAAACAGTTATAAGGAGAAAATCTCTGGAGTTTTTAAATACTGTTTTTAAAAAGTATAACAGTTAAGGAAAAGGAAGTATGGAGGTATTCATATACTTTATAATACCAGTTTTGCTAAGTAAGTAAACAGTACATATTTAGTCCCCAAGAGTGCACTATGCCAGTTAGTTTAGCAGCTCTGTTTGATCAACTTTTAATTTTTGATGTGAGATTCTTATTTCACGCATAGTTTAACAGCCTAAGTCATAAAATAACTAATCAGAGTTAACATATAAGCTTAGTACTAACCAAAAAGACTGTTTATAACAATACAACAAATAATGCAGTAGCAATGGGCCTCCAATAAACATTTTGTTACAATCTCCAAGGATCAGAGGGCATGCTGACCATATAAAATTTACAGATCTTGTTGATGTGGTTGAAGAACACTGAGCTAGATTATAGCTCCAAATCATTTATTCCAAACTTTTGTTTCTAAATATCCAGGGAGCCATCATACTAAGGCCTTTTAATATTTACCAATGCACTAAATTACTCATAAAAGCATAGTGTTTGATTCTCCTAATGGACATTTTATTGTTCTGCATCTCTTCTCATAAAGTGCTCTGAGAGAATCAAATATCAAAAAGCTTTGTTCACACAATGTTCTTTTTTAAAAATACATGAAATCTTAGTGATTGGTGATTTAAAACTATTTAAAGCATTTTGTATAATCCCTTTCTAGTTACACCTGCAGGGTGCTCTCTGATCTTAGGACAATTTAAATCAATTTGACAGTACAAAATAACTCAAGAATTTAAATTGGCTCTAACCCAATCCGTACAACTGTAACTGAGGTACACAATTGCCAGTTCCCACGGTTAGACAGGATAAAAACCTTAGGATCACAAAATAGTTATACTTCTGTTTAAACATTTAAATCAAATAAATGAACAGAATACTTACCATATCTTGGTTTTCCTACATAAGAACAAGGCAAGTCAGAATTATCTTCTGAAAATGGGATCAACAATGCTTGGAGGAAAGATTGTAAGAGTAGTGAGAATCTTTGGCCTTTTCAGTTTTTCAGTCTTAGACTGATTATGTTGCCACAATGAAGAGTTCCATGGTGAGCTTCTCTTTCCAACCCGCTTCAGTGGAAGAAGATGCAGACAGCAAAATCTCATACTGTTGTGTCCCACCCCAGTAATCCTTCCGAAATGATGCACAGACCACCGTTAACAAGTAATATAGTTTTTACTATATAAAAAAGGCTCTAAGAATTATATATTTTAAGTTAAACACAAATAATGACCGAGCCCTTCGTGCCAACATTCCGATATAACTTTGGCCCAAATTCACTTCTACAAAGCAACAAAATTACCTCATTTGGCAAAAAGCCCAGAAAGTAAAATAAGCCATCGCATATTCCGAGATAAGAATTAATGAGATGTTTCCAGCTTCGGCCAACATTCTTCTGACGCCTGAAAATC
>JANHFK010003564.1:37602-55220 GCA_036250565.1 Sibynophis collaris | reverse complement strand
TCCTGTCTAGGCAGGGGGTTGGACTAGAAGACCTCCAAGGTCCCTTCCAACTCTGTTATTATTATTATTATTATTATGATGGTTGCAATATCCTGGGGTCATGTGGTCACCTTTTATAACCTTCTGACAAGCAAAGTCACTTTCGTCAGTGCCGTTGTAACTTTGAATGATCACTAAATGAACTGTTGTAAGTCGAGGACTATCTGTACAGTGAAGCTGTTCAAACTATCTGCCCTCAGACCTGATTCAGAAGTTACCATTATCATGAACTGACTACAATAGACCTCTGCTTTTCACAAGCCACTTTCTGAGCTGATTCACACATTCTACTAAGGCATAATGTGCTTTGTCTTAGGGAAGCGTGATCCTGCCATTAATGGCTTACCATTGTGCTGAGCACCCATTGGGGTTTCACATCATCGGACCATTAAATCAGAAAACAGTTAGGTACAAAGTATAAGTGTGAACCCAGACTAAATCTCAGTCTCCTAAACTTTTTTTACAGAGTTTGTGTTAATATTACAAGTAGATAGTAGATAGTACATATTGTTTTAATATTATTATGAAATGATATCACATTATCATTAATGTAATTATGAGCCAGAGCTAGGAACCATAATCCCAATTTATATTTCAAAAAATAGTTGTAAGAAAAACTACATTGTCTTAATCATGGTGTTTGTTACTAGATAGTTGAATAGTTCATACTGGGGAAAAGACTTTTCATTCCAGAGAAGGAAGGATGATGAGAGAGAAAAGAGAAATTTGCAAAGCGGATTATTTTTAACCATCAGACAGAGTGGATCCATGTATAATGCTACATAGCTTCTAAAGAAGAACCTGGGCAGGAGAAAAATGCAAGCTGAAGTTGTAGGTTCAGCTTCTGCTTCTCCTGTGTATCCATTCTCCTCTAATGATTGCAGGTGCAAAAATGGTTTGAAATGCAGAGATATGTTGTGATCCCCTTTTAGTTATGGCTACTTCAATTCCTTTAATGTCTGAATCACTGGGCTTAGGTGGTTTCAGTTGATATTTAATACTACCTTACAGGCAGAAAAAACAGTGTACTTCAAACACTGAAACACATATATCTAGAAATTATAGATACAAATAAAGACTAAACAAAAATAGAATAAACTAGCACAATAGCGATGATCACTAAGATTAATGCTATTCTGTGGTTGAGTGAATAAGTGAGATGAGTGAGAACAAAAAGAGGCACTTAATCGAGCATTAGGAATACATCAAAATCCTGGTCAAACAGAAGAAACCACAAATAAGCTTCATATTCTCTGCCAGCTATTTCTTCAGAATAGGATCTGAGATTCCCTGTAGAAAGAGCAAAAGAGGAGCTTGGGGATTCTACAGAGCCATCCCCATTTGGCATATGTCCTGATATAGAGGCTGTCTTTAAAATACCCCCACAAAATTGCAGGGGGGATTGCATCCAACCCATCAAGGCGAAAACCTGGAGAAATTTCAAAACCATAAAGGAGGAAAGACTGGGTGATAGCACATACCCATTGGGGGGGGAGGGGAATCCACAGACCACAGGATTAGATTCTAATCTTAGATTAACTTTAAAATCTAAAGTATTTAAAATCCGGCATATTGGCATAACCTAATGGGAAGGGTCTTTGTAAAAAAAAGACCTAAAGATTGCAGTTTGCTAGTAGCTCTTTTTAACGAGTTGATTTAAAACAGTGTCTACCGGTAATTACTAGTACAGCCAGAAGCAGAGGGGGAAAAAGCCAATGGGCTAAGATTGGTAGAACATCAGTTCTAGACTGTGCAACTTCGAAGTCTATCCAGATCTTGCTTTTGGCTAGATTATCAATGTACCATTCTGCTATTGCTAGAAAACCATTTGCCTGACACTGAGCTTGGAAGTAGGGACAACAGCACAAGGTTCAATAATACTGTTTGTTTTCACTTTGCAGATACATTTGCCAGCAAAGTAGCAGCAACACAAGATCAATATGCAGATGCGTCCATAGGTAACGTCACTGGTAGCAATGCTGTGAATGTTTTCCTGGGAATCGGCGTAGCCTGGTCCATTGCTGCAATCTACCATGCAGCCAAAGGGGAGACATTTGCAGTCCAACCAGGCACCCTGGCTTTCTCTGTCACCCTCTTCACTATATTTGCTTTTATCAGTGTTGGTGTGCTCCTCTACCGGCGAAGACCAGAGATTGGAGGTGAGCTAGGCGGGCCACGGACTGCCAAGATTCTGACCTCAAGCCTCTTTGTGCTGCTCTGGCTCTTGTACATATTTTTCTCATCTCTGGAAGCCTACTGCCACATAAAGGGCTTCTAAAGAAACAATTGAAGATAGTATCTATATATATATCTATATATAGAAAGAGAGATATATAGATATAGATCTAATATTATTGAACAGAGAAGAAAAGACATTTGCCATGTTCACTTACCTATTGATGGAATGTAGCTTTGTGGTAGGAGTTTGAAATCTGCAGGAGTCTTCACCAGGAGCAGCAGCATTGCAATGGAGACGTGGATGCAGGGCCATCTTTGCAACTCAGCCTACAAGGTCATGATGGAGTTACTTTGTATTTCCCTTTCCCCTCCCTCTCTAAGGAGCAGTTGGATGTCAAAGGGGGTTGTTTGGAAAGACCAACAACCAACCTTAAGTTATAGCATATTGGGCGAAGGACTTAAGTGGGAGTTCTTGACTTTCTGACCAATATCTTTGTTGCCTTCTTCATTAACTCAAGAACAAGCTGAATCACCACCCTCAATGACACATGTGAGTCTAGAGTGACCAACACAATCCAAGTGGGTTCCAACCCTATGCTGTTTATGGGGAGGATAATTTTGCTTGAGGTTTTGTTTTGTTTGTTTTTGTTTTTGTTTGGATCCCTCCTTAACTGCCTGGTTGTTCAGATGTTATTAAACCACAGATAACCCTTTCCCATTTTTTTCAGAACTCTATTTATGACCAGCACTCTCTTAAAAGAAAAATAGCCACCTAAACCATATTTAATCAATTCTCCGTTTGCTCCAGACTGTGGATTATAGACTCATGCCCAAAGCCCTAGCATTTTTCCCTGTATTTCTGACATATTTTGTCAGATAACTTTCAGTTCCCTCCTATGCCCTTTCCATCTACCAATATTTGCTGCTATGCTCCTTCTCATACTCCAAATTGGGAATGCTTTCATTGTACTTGTTGTAATACTTTGCATGAATGAAGCAAACCATAATCTGTAATATAGCATTGAATAGTGATAGTGAAGCTGACCGACCATTGAAAATGCAAGCGTGTTTCTTTCCATATCTTTTCTTTTCAATGAACAGAGTGAGAGTCCAGAAATGGCTGGTATTCATTCTGTTGTTCTATATAAGGTTCCTAAGAAGCAATAACCAAGAGCTGGAGAAAGTCTTAGGTTTTAAAGGGAAGAAACTGTGCAAGTTTCGTCACATAGAAAGGGATCTGTTTACCAGTCAAGTACAGGACTCAGAAAGTTGTTTATACTGAGTCAAGCCGGTGATCTATCTAGCCCAGGACTCTCACTTAGAGTGATTCTCTGAGATCTCAGGGAGAAGCTTATCCAGCCCTCTAACTATTTTAACTGGTGATTCCATTAATTGAACTGTTGGATAGTTGACATGCTAGCATGTGCTTTACCACTGAATTGTGGATGAATTTAGCCTGTTTATTACTAGACTGTTGGAATTAATTGGGACTTCATTGTTCATTTTAAGTATGAACAGCTGTTTTGAACCCTAAATCACCAGAACACCCTTGAGCTTTTTTTCAGCCACCCGTTTTACCTAGAGTATTTATGCTGCATGTGCTCCAGATGCCAATTTTTTGGTCTCTTGCATTGCTTATTCTCTCTGATCCTGCTCTTGCTCTGTGGAAATCGCTGAACATTTGTAAAGGGCAACCCACCATCAGAATACTGTAACTCAAATTGATTCTTCCATGCTGGAGTTAAAACGTTCTACCACCCATTGGCCTTCAGAACAACAATGGGCCCTAGCAAGAAATGTGGCACTATCTGCATTGTCTGACAGTGAATTGGCATTTATCTCCATGAATTAAAAAGTATCAGTATTGTGTAGACATATACGTACATGTCAACAATGTACGTATCAATGTTCAGAGTAGATTAAGGTACCAAAAAGGAGCTTTACTTGGGAACTATGATTCAGGGACAGTGCAACTGAACAGTCCAGTGATATTTATTTTGTAGCTGGTTTGTCTATTGATTTCTCCATGCACTGTCTTTCTATTTTTTTTCATTTTTCAGAATTCTCTCATCACTCCATCTGAAATATCTAAAGCAAGCAAATCTAAAAGGGGATTAAGAGAGAATGAAACTTATTGAAACAATTCATTTTTATTTCTTTCTGTTTCTTTCTTTCTTTCTGTTTTTTTATTCTATTTATGGGTGCCAGAGAAGTAAAAATGTGCATGTTTTTGCTGCTTCAATGGTCACATGGAAGCAGAGTGGGTAGCCAAGTGCACTACAGGGCTTATACCTTTAAAATGGTCATATAAACTCTGTTATCACAGTCTTAACCACACAATAAGCCTGTTTCTGAAAAAGAAAACTGACAAGTAATTAGGGGAAGACCAAAGCCATTGATGTTTCCATATCATAAAAATATAGCCATGCTTACAATGATTAAGGAATCTATGGCCCTTTGGATATTATTGGACTCCAGTTCCCAGCAGTATGGCCAGTAGTTCAGAATCATGGGAGTGATATTCAATAATATTTGAAGAGTCTCAGGTTTATCCACCTCCAATTGGAAAACGAAAATATATATATGTAAAATATATTTCTCATTGTCACTTTAGCAGTGCTGCTGGATGTTGGTTGAAAAAAATCTGTAGACATATTTCCAAGTATTTCTCCCAAATATAGAATGATATTCTTTTGGGAGTTCGTAATTTCTCCTTTATTCACAGGGGGTGCATGACTGATAATGACAATTCTTCTATTACCATGACCTATTATTTCATGGCAGTAACATATACATTCGGTAAGCGAAGCAGCTGTATGAATTCACATCCTTAAAATCCTACTATCCTTAAATCATACAATCACAGATTTGGAAATGACCTGCTCAGTGCATTAATTAAATGGAAAGGTCAGAATACCAATGCTGTAGAAAAAGATTACTCTATAAAACTGCAAAAACATGAGACATAATTCATGCCGTGGGGAAACTAATTGTATTGCCATATAATGACTAAGTAAATAAAGCAAAATAAGGGATGGGTTTTTTTTAATGCACGTAGAATTTCATACTAGATTTCTATCTGTGTATGCAGCCCAGACTCATTGAAATTAATGGTAATTTTGCCAGAGTAATGAACTGGATGCCTCGGGTGTTTAGGGATTCCATTCAATACAGTGGCTACCATTTCCCCATTCATTTCAGTGGAGAGGCTACCTGTGCAGATGCAATTTCATTTGTGCATGACATGTGCACACAGAAAGCTTTAAAAGGCCTAGTCTACATCACCAGTGAATGTACACATTAACTGTGGCTATCTCAGATCCTTAGTAGCCTCTTTTAACCTAGCTATAAAACTAAAAAATAAAATTTGTTCTCATATCATCTGGTTAAAAAGGTGGAAGTTAGACTAGGCTTTCAATCATTTTGAACAATCTGTGGAATGCTTGAATTCTGAGTTTTTCTTTTATTTTTTTTCCCTGTAAATTGTTTTTTCACTTTTGAAAGCTTTTTGTTCTCTGTTTGATTTCATTTGATTTGTTTGTTATGGATTGGGGGGGTGGGGATAACATTTGGGTTGTTCAGGGATTATTATTAATAATAATACGATTATTGTGTTTGTGTAAAATTATTTCATTTCATCTGTTTTCTTTCATTTTATTGATGTGTGTAATGCACAGTAACAGAGAAACAGTGTGTACACGAATTGTGATCATTGGTACACTGAGACACAGATAATAAAATGTATAATTAGTTTTGATTTAAAGATCAGCACTGCTGCATTTTCTCTCTATGCTGTCTCATTTTTTTTCTCCATTAATTCATCTCATCTAGTTCATTTTGTTGTTGTTGTTGATGTATTATTATTATTAAATGATATATTATTTCCTTAAACTAGAAATATAATTCTACAAAATCTGGGAATTGCATTTACCAATCTAATGGTTCAACTCCGTCTAAAAAATGCAGTCACATAAACAACCATATTATTTGTTAATTCCTCGCAATGCATAAATTCCTCACAATTTATTCTGTTTAAAATACTGTACTACTACAAAATCACATTAATTCAACATACATAATTTTATATTTAAAATTATCACATAATAGTCTTTCGTCCTTCAAAATATGATTTTATATAAACGCTTGGGTTGTAAAGTTTTAAAGTCTGACTTCCTTTTCATTAACACATAATCATATCAAGGAATTTACCCCCAAATTCACATAATTATACACATCATAATATTTCAGCAAATACAAGTTTTTAAATGAGCAAACTCACTCATTTTATATAGTCATTTTCTAAAGCTATTTTTAAAATTCCATTTCATATATTTCCTCATCTTCAGTGGTCACTGTCCTACAATTGAATACTAAAATCTCATTTAAATAAACAAAAATGCACGGCAAAAACCTCTCTTCCTATAGTTGTAATGGATGCGAGTGTGTCAAACTTTTAATTCAAATAGACCTAAGGCAGTATGTGGCCCAATTAGTAACCAATATCAAGGATCATGGGGCTCAGAAGAAGGCATGTATTCAAAACAGGAAGAGCTAGAAAAGATAGCCATTTCGGGCCAAGACATTGAATTTTGAAAGTGTTGTGGGGATTGTCACATAAGGCTGCCATATGGAATAAAACACCTTAACAGCTAACAGTATTGTCTGCCACTACAATTTCCTTCATCTTTTCCTCCAGGAAGATCTGCACAGTGCAAACAAATGAATTAGCTATAGCTATCTATAATTTCATTTTCTAGGACTGAATTAGGAAATGAGAAGCTTTCCAGTAAATAAAGATTAGGTCTTGTATCAGTTGTAGAGTACCAAAAAGGGGAGAAGCCAGAAAGATTAAAGCTCCAAAGTAGTAATTAAGTAACAGGAACAGATATTTGGGTAACATTCTCATATCAATTTGTTGAGATTGGGGATCATGCCCTGAAGATACATAAGGTTTTACAAGGCTGGCAGACCAAGATTGTCCCTTAAGAAATAGTTGACACTAAGACAATGTTCTCAGCTGAATTTGCTAGGTATCAAAGAACAAAAATGCAGAGGAGGTAAGTTGAGGAAGTAACTTGTTTGTATATTGATCATCATCAGTCTGGCAGATTATTCCATCTTCATTTATGATGCCAGCCTAAGTCCCATTCAAATGATCTCATTTTGAGATCCCTGGTTAATGCACAAAACTAGTAATGCCCAGCTAGAAATAGATAGAGCTCTAGTACATACAAGTAATACATTGAAAATCTTACCTTAAACCATGTTTTCTAGCATAGGTTTGTGGAATAGAGGGAATCAAAATTTGACTGATCATCATTTTGTTAAGCATTGGGCTCCAAAAATCCAGATAATCACTGTGGCAGCCAACGTTATATCATTTCTTTTCTACTATCTAGTTGTCTTCCAAATTTTTATTATTCACATCTGGTAATCTTAATTTTTGTAACTCTCATAAAGCATTTATAAAATTATGGAGATTGTGGCTCTAGAACTAAAAAGCTGCTTGTTGCTGTTAAAAAATATGTGTTATGATAATTGCTTCTCTCCCTCATGCAGGTACACAGAGACATTGGTCCTCATAAAGTAATTGTATTTCTCAGGTTAATGAAGTACTATCATTTATCTGTATGATAGCCCTTACAAAGCATGCAGAAGAGATTTTTCATAGAAAGAACATTCATATCTCATTAACTATTCCATTAATACATCTTCTGCTAAGAATGTTTTACTAGAAGCAGTAGCATTTCCTAAGGCAGGGCTCTCAACCTTGCAAACTGGCTGGAGAATTCTGGGAGTTGAAATCCACACAGTTGCCAAGGTTGAGATATCTTTGCCTGTTAAAATAAACAGAGGTTTAGCATCATCACCCAAAGTTATGGGTGGGTGAGGTGGAGAAAGGTCCAGAAGATTGTGATCTTCAGCACAGATGTGCTAATAGAAAAGACCTCATCTATGAATGAATATTCAGTGGTCCAATTCCATGATAGGCAGAGTTGCAGTCCCAGGCAATTCCCATGGTTCAATATGATATTTTCTTCAGCTAGGTCACTAATGGTAAATCTTTTGAGCTCCTCAAAAATTTGGGAAATGCCTAACTTGATTCTGCTCACACACATACCAACAAACAAGAGAAATAATCAGTATTCGTCCCCCAATCTAGGCCATCCTGAACAATGGCATTTATCATCAGGTGTTGGTGAATACAGGCATGTCACTCAAAATGTCATGGCATGTCACCTTTGACACCTGTGTCAAAGATTCACCATCACTGAGGTAGGTAGTTAGAAGAAAAATCACATAAAGGGACAGTAAACCATGCTAGTCTTGCTCTCTCTAAGGTCATGATTCGGTTGCCAAAAAGAAAAAAAGCAATCACTGCTTTAGAATCTATGTTTTCCTTGATCAGTGCCAGCATGAAAAATCGCTAACTTTTAATTCAGTGTCAGCAGAAAAGCTAGCAATGATTTGGAAACAATATGCTTCTCATATTTTATCATTCATGAAGCATTTTAATTTGAAAAATGCTTTGCAGTCCTCATTTGTTCAATTTTGCGATGTTCATTGCACAAGGCTGCCCCAGCGCAGCTGAAACCAAAGCCAAGAAAAGGTTAGGCAGCATTCATCAGTAAAAAGTTAATAAATAGTTGGCAGTATAACAATACTCTCAAAATCTTAATGCTGGAATCACATCACCCTTTCTTAACACAGCTAATTATAACATCATGAAATCACTGCTGTTGCTGTTTTACAAAAGGAAACTTGAGAAGCACAAAGATCTGAATCAGATGTTAACCTTTGATATATAGATGAAAGACTAGGGCTGACTAAGCATTTTACTGGATTCCTATCCATTCTCACTCAAAACTGGCTCAGGAAAACTCAAAGGATTTTCAGAGTAATGATGCATTTGGAGAATAACTTGGAAAGCCACTGAATATGAATAAGGAGGGACTTGCAGCTTCATTATTGGGATATTCAAGTCAATAAACAACACTGCAATCTGCAGAAACATAAAGAAAATAATTAATAGATAAGTGAATTCAAGTGTGCTGAATGTTAAACAGGTGAAACAGTTAAGCAAATTCCTTAGGCGTTCAAGGTAGGAAATGCCCATTCCCCCAACCTTTTTCATTCATACAAAGCAGCCAACGAAAAACGACACTGTTCAGAAATTTCTGATACAGTCTTGATACAAAAACAGTTCACCAACAGAAGCCCAATGTTCCTTTTAATCATGGGATGAGGGGGACACTGGATTGCTTGCTCTTTTAAGAGGGATGGAATATGGCACTCCACATCCAATTCCTGTAAACCAATCATGGAAAGCTGGTGTAGTGGACTTCCCTCTGAAAAAGAAAAGCCAAGGGGAATGGGACAGACATCACAGTAACATATGGCTCTTGTTAGAAATAGATGGCAGTTTGACTCAATAGGTGCCTGGTTGGTGGGAACATGCTTTTGATAAAATGTGTCTTTTGATAAAAAGTACCTGAATAGGTACTACCAAACTCCCAACTGTAGGCTAGCAGAAACTATAGTAGGGGTGTCAAACTTGATTTTATTGAGGGCCGCATCAGGGTTGTGTTTGACCTTGGGGGGGGGGTGGCTGGTGGGCGTGGCCAGCTCAACGTCACTTGTATCGGGGCGCCTGTGGCGGCCCAAGCACTCTGCCAGCGAAAAGGGGTTCCCAAGCTCCATTTTTGGCTGAGACAGCTTCCTGTAACCCTCTACCAGCAAAAACAGAGCTCAGGAGCCTCACGAGCTCTGTTTTCAGCTGCGACGGCCTCCTGCAACCCTCTGCCACCCACCCATAATGCTCTGTAAGCTCTGTTTTTGCTGGCAGAGGCATCGCGGGCTGGTCTTTCGCTGTTTCCAGGGCAGCCCCGTGGGCCTGATCTAAGTACCCCGTGGGCCAGATTTGGCCTGCGAGCTTTAAGTTTGACACCCCTAAACTATACTGATGATGTGAAAATCTCTGCACTCCTCTTATACCCATGGAGAGGGTAGACTTCTCTTACTTATTTAGATCAAATTCTGAAACTCAGACAAGAAGTCTAAATCAAACCTACTAACTAATAATTTAAACACTTGCCCGGTCATGTAAAGCAAAATAGTCCTATAGAATATTCTTTCTACTAACTTTTCTATTTTCCAAGATAACTACATAATTCCTATTTAAATTATTGCCAGTGACTGTCTAGCCCAGGTTAACTTCCAAAATGCTTGTACAAAACACTTCTTTTTAGTATATTTTCTTTTAGTAAGTAAACAACAGGATATTTTAAGAAACGTCAGTCTGCAACCTTCCCCAGCTTTACAATTTTCTTGATAGATTATATTTATAAGTGGACTATGAGAAAATTAAACACTGGATGAGTCATCAGTCTTTCCCCCCACACACACACACACTTCTTTAAGCAAGCTATGTAGCAGTAAAAGGAGTAAAATAAAGTAAAAAAGAAATCTGTTCTATGTGTGCATTTAGATGTGCAGCCTTATTTAAAATAAACTCAGAAAAATGTTCAAAAGAGTATTGTTTTAAACATAACTTGTAGTTTGCCGGTTGATTGCTTCCAACTGGTCTCCTCCACTTTCCTAAAATGCTTTTCTGTCTCAAAGCTCAATTTTGGAGGAAAGGAAAAGATGCTAGATTGAGGAGAAGACTTCCAAATAAAGCATTTATCTTGCTTCAAAAAACATATAGCTAACTTATTCTTTAAATTTCTAACATTCATGGACAATGTGTTTGTTTGTTTGTTTAAAAAAATCAAACTCTACAGTATTGGAGCTGTTTTCTCCATTTTCCCCAGTCAAGAAAGCAACACTGTAGAAAAAATACTTGATACTTACATATCTTAAAACATTATCTAGAAAAGTTATTATCCGTATGACAACGAATTGTTTTTTCCCTGAGATGTGGAATAAAGCTCCCCAGTCAGTACATTTGTGGGGCTAGTGTGGTGTGGTATATGTCTGTTAATCAAGACAAAATGTTTATTTCAGGTAACAAAGAGTTCTAGATTTTCCTGTTTACTTGTTCACACTTGATAAGTTCTCTTTCCACTAAAGATTTAAAGTGTTTTGTTATTATAGACACAGTTACACAAGAAAGTAGCACAAGAAACTTTATTTTAATTAAAACAGACACATTGATTTTTTTAACAGAAACTGCTGTTTTGCATGTTGATTGTCCAGGTATAATCACTACAGATCTGGTATAAACTTCATGCCATTTAAAAAGGAAAGAAAGATTTCCTTTATAAGTACTCCATCATACAATGCAAAAAACTACATATCCACACTATACCATAAATGTAAACTAATCTAACAGTTAATTTCCCTTTGGAGATATAGATATACTGTACAATGCACTCCGGATACAATTGAGTAAAAACCGTTGGCTAATTAGGGCATTTGAGACATTAAATATTATTCCACTGTCAAAGTGAATTTTGGTTAAAAGGAATTAATATTGAAGCTGAGGGTCTTCCACATTACACAAGGGCTATGCCAGAGTTTGTTACAAAAATTACAAAACATGGAAAATTATTCTTTGTGACCCCAAGGGTAGGATAATATCAAATGGGTTTAACAAATAGAGAGTCCGTGGCTTGTTAGCAAAAGATCCAGTGATAAAAGAAATTCAATATTGGAAATAATGCTCCAGTACTCCAAAGGTATTTAAATAGTCCCTGGATTACTGTGATTATTATGTACCATCAAATCATTTTCAACTCCTAGCAACCATAGACATCCTTTGTAAAAAATAAAACAGAGGGGAGATTAAAACAAGTTTAATGTTTTAATTAATTGGAAGCCAAGATCCAAAAAGCAAGCAATATGAAGTTAAAAGTTATCAAACATAAGAATCATGCTTACCATTTTTCCAAGCCACATTCATAGTTAACAGAACATGTGTTCTGGATTCTCATGAACATCTACACCAAACCTTTCCTCAAAAATCAGATTTCTCAGTAACTTCCAAAAAGGTCCTCCCCAAGGCTTCCCAAATTCCTTCCTCTCGAACGGGCACGGCCATTTATTCTGTGCTGTTCAATTTTCAGGCATTATTTGCCTTAGCCTCTCCCCTGTTGTTGTTGGCTATTAAACTGCATTAATATCTACTGACCCTTACTGAGATGATGCAGGTATGAATGGCACTAAATTCCCTCTAGAAGGATAATGCCTAATATATAGGATTTTTTTGGTTTTCTTTTCTGTAGCGTTTCTTTTTTCTACGTATATTGTTTGATGTTCTTGATATCAACATGAGTCCAGGGGTAGATTAGAACAAATAACCATTTTATTCTTTTTTTGCTATTAAGCAGCTATTTTCTTCTTTTCTTCTTTGACTTGTCTGGATATTTGACCAAAGTCTTTTGACCCATTAAGAATATATTCTCTCACATTCATAGAATACTTTTATACCTTGTCACATCTAGTATCTGGGATTGATCTTGGAGTAAATCTTAACAAAAGCATGCCAAGCTTTTGCTCTCATTGGTGACTTTTCTTGGGAATCTATATAAGTATATCAACATAAGATTAAGTGCAAACTTAGAGAGGAGATTTGGATCTATCATCACGACAGATGTTATCAGGAGCAGAATCAATAGGCAGTGTCATCTTGATTATCTCTTCCTTTGTAGATAGACGGAAGGATGTTCAGAAGTGACCAGGTTCTTTCTTTGTTTCTGGATTCTTCTTAGGTCACCATATGTGTTGGTCTGAGTGTAGATAGAAAATACTTTTTAAAAGTTATCTTTGCTTCATTCTAGGCTTATAAAACTTTCACGTGACATTTCTTAATAGACTGGCCACTTACGAAACAACGTCACAAAGATAAGACTATGTAGTGCTGGTTGATTTGAAGTGCAGAGTGGTGTTTGTGTTTTTCCACTGTGGCATGGCAGATTCCGTTCCCTTTCAAGAGCTGATATGATAGGATTTGTCTCAGGATGTTCTCAAAAAGCTGACTCCAAGTTCCACAGTCAAGTATTCTCTTCACTAGGACAGCTCAAGTTATCAGAATAGTATGCTATAGGCTATATATCAACGCCCCCCCCAACCTTTTGGGCACCAGAGACCAGTTCCGCGGACTGCCGGGGGTGTGATTTCATATGCTGCCTGCATCCCGCAGATGGGGCTTTGCTTGTTTGTACAGACCAGTTGCTGACATGCTACAGACCAGTGTAAGTCCACAGACTGGGGATCGGGGACCCCTGCTATATACATTATAGATTTCTGTGGAAAAAGCTGAATTGAGGGCCTTTTTTGGGAAATTTCTAATGTACATATTAGCCCTGAAGTTTGGAGATACTATACTGTCAGATACTAACTATCTTTGCTTTTTAAATTCTTTAATGATCAGAAATGAAACCTGTTATGTCTTCAATACCCAATCAAGACAAAGTTGTCCTAGCATTAACAGACCTTCAACTCTGTGGGACTATTCTGTGCTAAAGCACTCATTATGCTTCATATATAAGAAAGGATAACAATTTTAAGTATTTTAAATTTGGAGTCCAGACATTAGGATGACAAAGGAAAAGGCTGTCAACATAATGTTTATTTGCTTCCAATGTGCTTGTAAGAAGGAAGGAAGGAAGGAAGGAAGGAAGGAAGGAAGGAAGGAAGGAAGGAAGGAAGGAAGGAAGGAAGGAAGGAAGGAAACCTCCTATTTCATTGTCCCATGGATTTCTTATTGTTCAACAAAAAAGGAAGCATATCACTAACTTGATAATGGATTTCTAAAGCAGAAGTAAATTCAGAAGAACATTATAGCAAATGGATGCCAGGGAAACAGCCAAAATGTTCCTCTTCAAATGTTTTGTACGACTACAACCACAGTCATCATGGCAGATGTTTAACATCTGGAAAACTCTAAGTTGGATAAGGCTGCTTTATAGAACTCAAGAAGTGAAGTAATTTTAAGAACATCCAATCACAAACTGATAAGATTCCTTTTCAGGATGTACCACCATGAAATACTGTTAATAGTCATCTGGTTTATTCAAAAATAACAATATTGGCTAGTACAAGGATAATTAGGTTAAAAATAATCCAGACACATTTGTAAGACTTTTCCAAAAGGTTTTATCAGTTTTGATTTTGAATAGAGGTGCATTGAAATAAGTAAATTATGCACTGTAGAGGTAACAGGTCAAGGCAGTTGAACCCCATTATATTTCTGATCAAGTAACTCCAATTTCATTTAAAATCATGAAATGCAAAGTGAGCAGCCCTTTAGAGAGAAAATTATCCTGCCTTGTATGAGTTTAATGACCATGGAATGCCAGTCTTTTGTTAAATTACATGCCACTATTTAAAGCCTAGTAAGTATAACTATATTTAAAGACTCCTCATTAAATCTGCACACATGTTTGCTTTATTTTTAGTTTTTAAACTTATGTCTGATTTGATGACCTGTATTAGTTTAACATTACTACAAAATGAAGTGCTTTGGTAGTCATAAGCAGTTCTATAAATAAGATTCCTCAGTCCTTGTTCAATGATTCTTTATATCATTTCACCTATTCAGAAATCACAGGATTCCCCAAGGTTTTTACCTTGTACTTAATTGTGAATTCCTAAATTAGATTCATAGAATTGAGACGAGCTATTTAATCAAATGAGCCATCAAATCTAACACTCTCTTCAGTGCAGGAAACCAAATTAAAATATCTGTAACAGATGGCGGTCTAAAGTGTGTTTGAACTTTACCCAATAAATGGTAGCCCACCACCTCTATAAATGGTTTCTTTGTTGCACTATTCACAGTACAAGGATTCAATCTGAATATATAATTCTTCGCCCTTCCCTTTTGGTTGACCGAGAACAGGTCTTAACATATCTTCAGTGTGACATTTGTATCATTTCTCCCTTGAACCTTTTTCTTTTCAAAGCTAAACAAGCAAGCACCCTCAACCTACCTCTCTTCATTTTTTTTCATAAATACTATTATCCCCATCCAGTATCTGTGGATTTTATTTTTTAATCTATACAGATAAGATTGCTTCTTTGTGGTTTGTTAAGACTGTTAAGTTCACCCACCAAAATTCTATTTGTGCATTCTTGCAAATTAATTATCCAACAGTATTATGCTACCTGAAGATTTTATTTCGCACCTCTTCATCCAAAATATTAATAAAAATATAGTGAGTCCAAGGCTGAAACTTGTAGAAGCCTATTTAATATTTCTTTCCAGCTTAATTAATAATAGCTGATAAACAATTTCTGAATACAGTTTTAGACTCATCTACATTTCAATGTAACTGTCAAGCCATCCAGACTACAATATATTTAACTAACTTTCTGATCAGATCGTGAGCTTCTTTATCAAATGCTTTACAGGTAATCCTTGTTTAGTGATCACAATTGGGAACAACAACTCAGTTGTTGACTAAGAAAAAACATGGCTGTGCTTATCATCTTAGTTCAGTTTTCCTTTGCTTTATAGACCTGCAAAGATTGTAAATTCTGGGATTGGCTGCAAGTTACTTTTTCATCATCATTGTAACTATGAGTAAATGCTGAATGAAGCAGTTTGCTAAACAATTACCTGTACTAAAATCAAGATGTATTGTATTAGAGCATTTCTACCAACTATTAAGAAAGTGAGACAGAAAAAAAGATTCAATTTATCTGGTAAGTCTACTAATTACTGCATCAAAGGTGTTCACAGATGATGATTATTTTAGCAAGTGACCGTCCCTGGTTGACCACCAAGGAATTCCAGGGCTATAGACCAGACTGGAAAGTCAGAAAAACATATTTGAAGAATACCATTGAACGGATGTGAAATTTAGTTTGACTTGAGTAATGTTTTACCTTTTCTGATCAGTTTTATGATCTGCTCCAGAATCGCCCTAAGTAGGCTGATGCATAGTTTATGGGATCGTTCTGTTTCACTTCCTGAGAGTACTTGAAATCATTTTGTACTTGAACTCTTCAGGATTGCTCAAAGATAATGGACAGATGAGACTCAGTGTGGTTCATAGTTAATATGTAAGAACAGGACTATAAATATTGAGGTTCAGTGCCATAATCAATTATGGAAATTCACTGGTAGCTTTGGACCAAACACTCTCTCTCTGACTAACCCTTGAGCTCCTGAAGGTAAGATGGGATATAAATCTAACAAACAACTGAGGAAATAAGCATCAATCAGCTGGTATTTTAAAACCTGACCTGGAAAATTAACATATTGAAAGTAAATAATATTCCCTGACCATTTTATCATCAGTCTCAAGCTTCATTCCCCTCTTCAAAATGGCTGATGAAAAACATTGCTTTTTATTGATGAAGGCTGAGGGTTATTTTTCTGTTTTTATCAGAACATGATTGCATATTGCTGTCTACAACTAGCAATTAATCTGCTGGTTCTGCTCTCTTTCTTTGAACACCTTTTTAAAAAGCCCTTTTCCGTGTTCTGAGAATCCTTCACTAACCTTGGCTTACATGTAAATGGAAGAGGTAGGTCAAGCAAGTATTTACAGAAAATATTTAAAGAATTATTTAAGAGAACTATAACTATTATTTCTAGTTTCTTTGTTTTATCCACTGCCTTTCTGATTTTTCCAAATGATTGTATCTAAGAATGCAGACCTCAGTTCTCAGTATGAAAAAGTCTGTTCACAATTCAAGAATGAAAACAAGTATTTAGTAGAATTAACATATAGTTAGTCTAATCAATTACTTTGATATAAAATAAACATTTCTTATGCAGAATGAAGATGCAAATGATTAATCAGACTTTAATCCAGACCTCTTTTAACACTAATGAAGAAATTTGTATCTCTTCCTCTAGGCCTTTTAAAAGGGGATTTTAAAGGCAAAAAATAATAATGAATTAACATAGCAAACCACAAAATATTTTGAATGTATTCAAAGAATATTTATGCTGATGCTAAATAAACATCCAAAGCAGCATTCCTCAATCTGATGCCTAGATGTATTGCAACAAAATCTGTTGCTGGCCTGTTGTTATCCTGTAGATTTAAAGGCATCACCTAGAAAAAGCACATCTAAAGCTACAGATGGATAAGCATACCGCTTCATCCCTTGTATACAATTCTCAAAAATCACTTCAACATAAATACCACATAGAAAAATAACAATTGAGAATATCCCCAAGGGTAGATGAACTGGCATAAAATGTGCCAGGTTCCAGGCACATAACAATATGATCATTACAAAGCCTTTTAATTGGTTAATAAATGTATTTATTAACCTACTGCAGTTTGTGTTAATATATAGTTTAATTTTCTCAAGCAGTTTGTTTTGTTAGCTTGGCCTCTAATATGAAAACTAAGCACAGAGTAATCAAGGAAATTGTACTGGAGATTGGGGGGAGGTAGAAATAAATGCTGCTCTCCCTACCATTTATCCAGGCCGGG
>JANHFK010003564.1:27125-37568 GCA_036250565.1 Sibynophis collaris | reverse complement strand
CTCTCCCTACTATTTATCCAGCCCTGCCCCCCCGCCCCCCAATGACTTCCCACCCCACTGGACCCTGTTATCTGACTGTCAATTGAGTGACAATATATCAAGAGGGGAGAAGGCTCTCTGAGAAATGGCACATGAAACCAACCAACTTCTCTGCTGCCAATAATGCTATCTGATAGTGCCCCATCTATTATTGCTTCTAGACCTACATAAAGGCAACAGGAAATTCTAACATGAGCCTCCACCGATCTTATTTTTTGTGACTATCTAACAATTAAACCCAGAATTAGAATCAATTAATATACAGCTAGTTTAATCCTGTGTGGCAGAGAAAGGCAATTTGATTTGCCTCTGTAAAGCCCCATTTTAAATGTGAAGGATAAAACAGAGCTGTTTCTAAAGGTGGATGCTATCAAAGCAAAAATAGTAAGTTCAGAAGAAGACAGTAACAGCAAGTTCTTCCCCAGAGCTTATCCAAAAATGGCTTTGTTTCCACTCCCAAATCACAGATACTAGCTAACAACTAAGGTTAATTATAAGGCATCAAGGCAAGATTAAGGATGTTTTTTTTTCCTGCAACAAACCAACATAAAACGGCAAGTCAAAGGCGACTAGCAAGGTCACCCCAGTGTTCTTGCAGAATGTGTTATTTACCTCAGTGTGTTTCAGATTATACATTTTTTATAGAGAGAAGTGGGACAATTTTTCAGGGATCAAAAACAGTTCTCAGGCACTTTGAGAATCACTGTCCGAGTTGTCCTTCAGAATACCTAAATTACTAAAGGAACAGATAATAATCTTTTAAAACTTTTTTTTAAAAATTCTTAGTTTTTACTTTCCTATCCCAGCTAAAATAAAGTTTCCTTTCTAATCTTTTTCAATAGTATCTCTAAGAAAGAGGATAATTCTTTTGTTCCAGAAAATGTTATTTATAGATGTATCCGACAACTTGATGCATTCAGGGAACTGCAAGTTGGAGGGGGGTGTTGCAATATTTCTTGTTATGCTTCTAGAAGAAATCCCATCTGTCAATTAATTTCACTGCATAAGATTTATATCCTTCTTAAGAACATACACACAACACACACACCTCCCCGCTGCTTTTGCAATATCCCAATGCAAGATAAAAGTTACAACACAGCATTTTTTTTAAGGTTGGTGTGCTGTAAGCCACCCAGCCAGTGTCGTTTGAAACAAGATGGGCGGCAAATAAATGTAATAAATAATAAATAAATAATGTAATCATTAAAAATGAGCCAAATTTCAGGAATAGAAGTATTTAAAAAATTTTGGAAAATGGCACATTCTACTGGGTGAACCTTGAAAGAAGCAATTCTAACACTGTAGAAAAGCCTCTTTTCTTGGTTTTGCAAAAAAAAAGTCAACAAAGGAACTTATAACAGGATACAATACTGTTGTACCAATCAATGGTTTAGACCCAATGCTATCAATTGCTATAAAAGAGCATAAGAGTAAAAAAGAAATCTGCTGGATCAAAAAACAGACTTCAGCCAGCATTTTGTTCTCTTCGATAATTAACCAGCTATTTCTGGGAATCCCACATGTAAGAGAACTGATCACAATGCTTAATTTTGTTCCTCTTTATGTATCTAAGAAGCAACTACTGTAAATGTTTCACTTAGCTGCTAAATTCATGGTATGATTATTGTTACTAAATGGAGGAGGATAGCCACAGAAGATGCATGAAAGCTGTCTGCCTCTCCCGTGTCATTTCACTATCTCTTGCTCCAAATTGTTAGCATCAACCATCTTTTTTCATCATCCTAATGATTTCCACAGGGTCAAACATAAACATAACATTAAAAATCATTTTCGATTATCAGCTTAGACTGCTAATTGCAAGAGTGAGGTATTGTCTCATTCAGACTAAAATAACTGGAAACATGGAGTCAGTAATGATCTCTCTGATCCACCTGCTGAGGCTGTTCTCCTACTGTATTCTCATGTAACAAGTATTTTCCACAAGCCTATATGCCCACCCAAATTTATCTTCCTCATAATCCTTGGAAGAGGGTAGAGTAAGCACAACATCTGGAACACTGGTTCTTAAACGTAGCCATCAAATCATTATGAAGTATTTGTGGCACTCCCATTGTTGCAAAGTCTGGGGCTCCATCAGGAAACTAGTCTAAAGATCCCTACAATGAGAAATTCATAAGTGTTTTTGGTATCCAACTCAGAATGTCACACATCTCACAAAATATCTAATGTAAGTAATACTATATAAAATAACTCACATTTCTGTATAAAGTACAAAAATGCCTTTATTTGTTTATTCCATATCTTTCTATTCCATTTTAAAAACATATTTAAAATAGCTCTTATAAAATATTATCACAATTAGTTAAAACACATTTTTGAATGGCTAATAAAAATGAAAGCAATCAAAGATTTCATATACTCAGGTCTATAATATATCAATCAACCATTACCCATTGCTAATATTTTTATTTGTGCATACAGTACTGTATGTGTATGTGTGTGTGTTTGTGAGACATCTTATATACGGTTCCTCCGTTCTGTTACACTGTTCCAGTAAACTTATAATCAGTTGGTACAAACAAGGGGCATTCAATTCATATATTTTCCCAATTAAGAGAAAAGATGCAGCCACAGAAAAGAAAGACCAGGCCAAGTATCTGAGCATTTATGGAAATCTTAAATGCTGGAAGAACCATATTTTCACATCTGTTTGCTTTTAAATGTGTTCTTATGGGTTGCCATAAGGCAAAATAAAGCAAGGGGAGGAGAAGGCCAACTCTTTTTTTTTATAGGAAAACCCTGTATATTTTATGATTACCTTTCTTTTCACTTTCCAGTTATTCAATTTTGCTAATGTCTTTGGTGGTGATTATCTTAAAGTCAAAGTCACAATGCAACTATACTATCAAGAAAGCCATATTATTTGTTGGTAAATATTATTCAGAGAAGGAATGGGAAAATTCCCACATATCAATTATAAGTATATGTTGATTAAAAGGTCACATATTTCATGTACTGGTAAATAACAATGTCATGCTGTATAAACTGTACAATCATGTATAAAGTTCTCCACATTTGATGTAATCATTGGTGTATGCTGAATAGAAAATAATGGGAGGTAATTTTGCTGTGAACAATATATATATTGAACATGATATATACACAATATAGATACAATATATATAAAATACACAACATGTATTTTGTACATGTATACATACATACATACACATTTCCCCTAACTATAGATTTGTACTTCACTTCTTGAAAAGGAAAATTATTTTGAAAGTAAAACATTTCCTGGGAAATCATTGTTAACTACCCAACAATTTGTCAGTTTTATCATAATAGAGCTTGGCCAACTTCATGAAAAGAAAGAGTTTGTTTCTCTTCAGGAAAGAGTTTGTTTCTGGGTGGCCATAAATGGTGTAAAACAGCTGTATATTCTAGTGGCAATTCATAGAAGGGATCTCTTGGCAAAGACAGAAGTTGCAGACGACCAAAATTTTCAGTTTTTCCTTATTCCTGACAAAAATTCTTAGGCCTATTACCTGCTATCATTTTGGAAACATGAGAGTCAGTGAAAAAGGCTGTTACTAGTAGCCTCAAAATAGAATTTATAACTGCAATAAGCCATTGTAACTACTTTGCTCATGCTGCCTTTTTCAATGCTAATCCCAAACTATCAGTAGTGGGTTCCACTTACCTTTGGAACCAGGAGCACCCATGTTTGCTTCGCTTGCATGTGGTGCTTCTGCGTATGCACAGAACCTTCTGCGCATGCGCAGAGTGTCCATGATAATGTCCGGGCAGGTGCACAGAGCCTCCCGCCGCCGCCAGGACCAGGGCAAAACAGTAGAAACCCACCACTGCAAACTATGAACACATTCAGACATTCCTGAACAGCAATGATTAACTCAAGAGATAATTCTTCAGTTGTAAAACTACTTTTATGCTGTCCACACTGCCAATTCAGTAGGTAGCAAATGGCAGCTCCCTATTGTGCGGTCACATTTTCTGAGTTTAAGTATTTTTATGCTGAAATTGCTACTCAAGAGTAAGTGGGGTGAAGCAGGAGTGTCTGCAGGGAAAGTCAAAGAAGGTCAAAATGGCAGCCAACACCAGGCAAAGTCACATCTCTTTTTACATGCAAATTGCATAAAGAGAATGGGCTTTAATCGAGTAGCCATAGCTATCATCTGCTTTTTGACTGCCTTGCAGATGCCCATCATTGTATGAATGCATCTGCAGAGGCAGGCAAATTCTGAAGGATTATTTAAAAAGCAATTCTTACAATCATCACAAGTGTTCCAACTATTTAAGACAATTGATTTCTGTGTATGTAATGTTAATTTGCAAATTACAAAAACACTGAGCAAATTCTGTTCTCAAAAGAAAATGGGTCAACTCATATATTTTTATATTTGTGATGTGTACTAATAATATACAAGTAAATAGGTATCCATGTAGCTGACTCAAAAGAATATAGTGTTGATAATCCATGTGAAGCTGGAAACAATTCGTTCTAATATTAACAGTCCTGATGTTTGATTGAAAATTGTCTGCCCAAGATCAGTATCTAAGTTTTTCTAATGTGCATGTCCTCTCTTTGGCTATGAACGGCATTATGGAAGAATAGCAGCTCTCCTATCAGTTGCTACCTTATTGGAAATGCATTATTTTATATGTTGAAGAATGAGGATCATTCATATATGTTCGTATATGGAGAGGGAAGGTCAAAGGTCAGGCATTTAGCTTCATGGCCTTGAGTGGCTCTCCTATGGTTAACAAGGATTGATAATTGTAAATTTCATCATCATTACTGACAGGAGGGATGAAGGAAACCATAACAATTCAGTGTGTAGATGCCTTGCCCTGCACCAATCAAGAGGAACAAATAAACTAAAGTTGCACAATTGCATCTCTAGCCCTGAAGCAGCAAATGTAAACTTGATAATAAAATCCACCCAATTCAGCAACCTAGTTTTCATTTAATAATCCTGATTAAGTGACCAACAAGCACAATGGCTCATTCCATGTCCAATGCTATGTGGAATTAAGCCTAGTTCTGCTTTTCCCCATGGGGGAAATAAAAACAAAATTCAAATAGCCTTTCCTTAAAAGTGATGCAGAGGTACATGGAGATCTGTAAGTGCTACTACAGTCTTACACTGAGGTGTTCGGGGCCTTGGCTGTAATCCAAATCAGTTTACTATACATTTTTTGCTGCTGCAGCTCCCACGGCTGAAGAGGCTAGCAGTTGCTCTATTTAAGAAGTGGCATGCCCTTCCTTTTAACTATTAAAACACTTGAAAAGGAATGACTAACAATGTGCAAGGTTCTCAAACATGCTAACATGATTTCTTTCACTCTGGCCAGTTTATTTTTCAGTTTAATACTTAATCCACAAGGCTATCTACTAACATCTTAAATGGTCAAGGTGGCAGCATTTTTATAGAGGCCTATTGTCATTTTGATTATACAATATAGACACTTGCATATTATAGCATGCAAGTATAGTAAATAGTTTTCAATATAGACTTCAATTTTATTTTGAATGCTTTTGGGTCAATCTTGACTCCTGGCAATTTCATGGACAGGCCGTTTCAAGGGGTAGGAGACAGTGATTGTCCAAAGTAACTCAGATAGCTTCCTAGCCTGATGGAGGAGAAGCTAGATCTCCCTTCTCCTGGTGCAACACCTGAACCATTATGTCCTTCCAGCTCTCTAGACTTCAGTGTACTCTTATTTATAATAAATAAATATATTTCTGTTCAATTAAACTAATCATATCAAGAAATACCAGAATTCTACTTGGATAGGTCAACACTGATAAATAATATATATATATATATATATATATAGTGGTAATATCTCTACATTATTAATTATATCCATTATGAAACTTACATGCCCTATATTAATCTCAAGGATTGGAATTCTTTCTAGGAACTAGCAACCAATAAGGAAGTACTGTAGAGTATTGGGTCAGGTAGCAAACTTTACACAAAAGTTTGACAGTTCCCAGTAAGATGTCTACAAAGCCACAACAGTCATCCTATTTTTCAGTTACTTAATTTCTGATACAAATGCATTCAACTTTTGAAGTTGAAGTGAAGCTATAAGAGAATGAAATGTACTGCACCTTCCAGAGAAAATGCTTGTCTATGCAGTCTTGAAATTTAAACGTGGTACATGGAGATATTTATTTATGTACTGCCTTTACTATTTTTATAAACAACTCAAAATGACTAACATATTTAATACTCCTTCCTCCTATTTTCACTTTAAATAATTAGTTGATTCCTTAAATCAGGAGGGGAGAATCTCTATCCCACTCCCATTTAACAAACCAGGATCCAAGCAGGGATCTCTTTCCTCCAGAAACGTAACCTAGCAAGGAATTGTCTTTTTTTTTCCAGATTGGTGTGTAATTGAGATGTTATTTTTGGTCTCTGAAGGATGCACAGGCAAAGTCCAATGATATGAGGACATCACTCAAGGGATGAAATTTTTTCATGCAAGTTCCAGATTGGATTCTGCATGAAAAATTAGGCCTGCCCCTTTATTTCTTTTGGAAGGATAGAAGGGAGCTTAATAGTTCAAAATAAGTACATGACACCATGCAAGGGCTTTTAAAAACTTTTTTGTTCCTCTTTCTAGCACCCCATCCCAAAACTCGCACTCCAGATCTATTTGTGCTGGGAAATTTCAGTAGTGTAATCTGGGAATTCACTAGGAATCAAAATCTGGGTACCGAATAGCTGCTTGTCTCCTAAGGACCATCCTAGTTCATAGGTGAGCAACTTATAGCCTTTCAAGTGATTTTAACAAATTGTCAGAAAAGCATCAGTTAGAGTTCTAGCAAGACAAATATATTCTGGCCTGGGTGGAAAGAAAGAGCATGAGAGAGAATATAGAAAACAAGAAGAGAGGGAATAAAGAAAACAGGATGAAAGAGAAAAAGGGGGGAGATTATCCTATCTCATCTTTGACTCTCTTCCCTACTCCCTACTCTGGCAGATTACCCACAAGAGAATATTACCTACACCCGAAACAAAAATTTCAACTACTGGTTAAAGAGGATTTAAACTAGAACAGTGTTTCTCAACCTCAACAACTTTAAGAAGTGTGGGCTTGATGTCTGGCTGGGGAATTCTGGGAGTTGAAGTCAATACATCTTCAAGTTGCCATGGTTGAGAAACTCTGGACTAGAAGAATGACGCAAAGGAAATCACTCTCAAAGGGTCGTTATGCCCCCACTTCAGAGGTAATTATTTAGACTGAGAACCTCTAGATAGTTGGGACTTTTCTTTATGGCAGCCATGAAGTTCTTCAGCACCACTTTTTTCCATCTGCAGATCAGTAATTTCTCTCATACTAAATTGGAATGCCCTTCATTATTGGGGAGATGATAAAAGATAAGCTAATGCTCAAGGATAGTAAACTGAGTGGCGCTACTAGTTAGAAGATTCAGTAAGCAAAGATATGCATATATTTATTACAGTTTCAAATAGATGTTGATGAAGATTCTCAATCATCCAGGTCATGGTTGTCCCACAACCATGCTATTTCCAATAGGCAGATGGATTTCTTGGGTTTTTTTTCCCAAAAACATTTCACTTCTTTCGTAAGGGAAACATTTTCAAAGAAAAAATCCAAGAAACTCCAGTTGCCTTTTGGGAACAAAAAGTACCTTTGGGACAGTTTCAAAGCAGGAAAAATCACAGGTTGAATTTGAACTATATCTTATTAGCTTTGTAAAGTCAGGGAAACATAGAGAATTTGTTCACAGTATTAATTTTATTTTCTAATACATTGTGGCATTTGTTTTTTAAGACTTTTTTTCCTTCAGTAAAGTAAATTCTGATGTAATCTGTTCAAAATGGGAATGTGCAACATTTTGGGCTCAGGTATTTTATTTCTGAGCAGAGCCATAATTTCTTATTTAAAATATAATAAAAGGAAATTTATAAGAATTCATTGTAGTAACGGTGTTAGAGTACCTAATCCACCAAAGCATTATATACTGTGCTTTATTTTAAACTGGATTAAGGGACTACTAAATACTATAATGTATAAAGTGTATTTTCTAAGTTTTAATGTTTGTGTTTTGTGACTAAAAATGCCCAATCTGGTTAGTCTTTAAAAAAAAGTAAATCTATCATAATAATACTCTGTATATGTCAAGAAGCTGGACATTAAATGAATCTGATGTTTGCATAGCATTGTTGTTATATCATGTGATTTTAAAATAGTTAGCAATTTTTGTAGCCATGGGAACTACATGAAGATGAATTCCTAGTACTATGTACGATCATCTCTATGTGTCCACCAGAACCCAACTGCAGTGTGACAGATCAGTGGGAAAAAAAGAATGTTGGCTTAAAGAAAAAGGCAAAATGGGTTTATAATCACTGTGCATTTTGTTAACAAGTGGATTCAAATAATTTTATTTTTACCAAAACGGATAATCTTTATTCCAGTGTAAATGCAATTGCTGATTTAAACAGAAACAAATCAATATGTATATTATTTAGATGGTTTATATCATCTTTGTCTAATACATTATAATGAAATATGTTGCAAGGTGTGTCATACCAATGTGCAAAAATAAATGACTTTTTCCTGCATGCTTGCCTGAAGTATGTTGTGATTTGAATTGCCTTTTGCAAAACAAACAGACCAACAAAAAGTTGTATGTTACTACATAACCCAGAAATGCTTGGACATTGTTTCATCCCATTACATCTGTATTTGATGCTGTGTTATGTCAAGTTTCAGACTAATTGTCTACCATTTGTGTATGTTGTCGGACACCTTTTATCTTGTTAATCTGTACTGTGTAAACTTCTCATTGCTTGAAACAGTCAGAGCTGTATAATTCATTGTTTTCAACTTGTTTCCTAATCTTAACACCTTTCCTAACACCAAAATACAGATATCTGTAAATTCTTCATTCATTCTGTCTCCTCTTATATGTTTCAAAAGCAGACATTTATACAAATGAGAAAGGAACAAACTTCTAGAATCTAGTGCATTCAATGAAATTCTGAAACGTTGTGTCTTCACAATGTGTAGGCCTGATCCCCATTCACACGTGCTCAAAATTACGAAAATATTTGGCATGCTGCTATAGTCAACATGCTTCTGTTCCATATCAATATCTCATTCCCAGCTTCTCTCATCTATAATTATTAAAGGATAATACAAAATTATCTAGTCTGGCATCATTCATCAGAAAAGCTTGCCAATATTTCCAGACTATAACTCCATCTATTTTACTATTTTACAGAAAAGGCAAAAACATAGACTTCACCTGGGAATAATATGCATGATAGTCTGGTAAACACTGGCTTCCATGTGACCACTCCATCTTTCCCCCTGAGTTTTAAATCATAACTACAGTGCATGAAAACATGTTAATAGCTACCAACTCAGATGCAGATTCAGCATTCATTGAGTATGTTCCTGATCCAGGTTGGACCAAAACATTTTTTTCTATTAGTCACAGAAAAACACTGACATATCCTTTCCTCTTTTTGCAAGCTGCTACGTTATACCTGTGACAAGGCACACTATTTTGTCTCCTAGGTGGTAAATTCAACAGACATCTGTTAAAAAAGTAAAACAAGAACACATTAACCTAGAAATATCATGGTGACTTTGAAGCCAAAGACCTTGATAGCTGCTAGCCTGATAGGGAGGAAATAAATACAGAGAAATGTGTGTGTCTAGGGAAGAAATGATGAACTGAAGATGGTTCAGCTGAAAGTGAAGCTGAAGGCCATGGTGATTGGTGAATAGAAGAGACAGCAAGTAGATCAGTACTTGGTAATTCATCTCTGGACAAGGAGAACATTTGCTCACAAATACTTCAGACAGTTACTCTTTATGTCACGGTCACCAGACAGTGGTCTGTGGCAGGTTTAGAGCTTTTGGAGACAAGGAAACAAACATCTTGCCAAAACCGTGGCCGGTACTTTCAAAAAGGACACTTGTTCACATATCTCCTTTTTTAAATTATTTTGGAAATTGCCTGTTAACTGCGTTTCAGCTATTAGAAATCTCTGGATTGATAAGTTTTTACAGCATGGGGTGGGTTTCCTTCAATCCTTAGTGAAAGTGGTGTCCCCCAAGGCAGCATTCTAGGAGCCGCACTCTTTCTGCTTTACATCAACGACCTATGCGATCATATTAAAAGCAGCTGAGTCCTCTTCGCTGATGATGTAAAATTATTTAACACCATTGACAATGCTGCTGGTCTACAAAGCGACCTTGCCCATGTGTCAGAATGGTCGCGCATTTGGCAACTCCAAATCTCAACTAATAAATGCTCTGTCCTACACATTGGCAATAAAAATAAAAACACTACATACAAGTTCGGTGGAAATGACCTCGTAGATGACTCTCACTCTGTCAAGGACCCAGGGGTGCTCATAT
>JANHFK010003564.1:11014-21227 GCA_036250565.1 Sibynophis collaris | reverse complement strand
AAGATGTTAGATAACCATCTGTCTGAAGTGGTGTAAGGTTTCCTGCCTAGGCAGGGGGTTAGACTAGAAGACCTCCAAGGTCCCTTCCAACTCTGTTATTCTATTCTATTCTAAGTCTTCATTTTATTTGGTCAGAAACAATACAAAGCTTGTTTTTGGGACAGCTGACAGCGTACTGGCACATCAGCAAGGTTTATATACAATTTTTAGTCTTTGGTGTGAGTGAAATATATTTTAAATGACCATGAGAAAGCAAGAAATAAGCTTTCATGGCTAGAAGAAATATTAGGCAGAGATACTAAATTCCTAGGTCTTTTTCAGCTTAGATTTTCTGCCTGTCAGTGATCTATTGTCTTTAAGGAAACGTAATTTATGAGTGTAAATAAATTAATAATGTGTAAAATTTGTTCTTAATGTAGTTGTTTGTTTCCTCTACAGAATGTGTATTATTTTGGGTCGGATATAAGTGATTCACAGTTACAAGGAGCCTATTCAAATATTAGAGATGCAAGCCTGATAGATAAAATCGAACTATTTAAATCGTCTGTGACAGGTAAATATTAACAAAGAGTACCTTGTGTAAATTACATAAAAATATACAATGTATAAAATTTGATATATGTATTGCTTTATTTTTATTGGCTTGCAAATGTCTTCTTCATAGAACTAGAATGTAAGTAACAAACTCTCTTTTTCCCAGAATTGTTCTGTGCACTTGATTTAATGTATGTGATTTTGGAATTAAGGTTGGAAATTGATATTGGTGTTTCTTCAGGTAATTAAAGAGAGTTATGATATACAAATGGTGATCAAGGTATGAACACAGCCTATATTTGCCTTTGATAAGCAAGTTTTTTATATTAACAACATCTCTTTGACTAGGGGCAGTAATGAAATAATATACAGTACATGGGAAGTGCCCAAATTCATGGCAATTGAATTGTTGAATTGAATTGAAAACAAATATGGATTGTTGTCTGTCTCCACTTTTCCTAGCAGCTATTAATGCTAATTGTGAAGATGTTAATTTGAAAAGAAGATAGTTTGGTTCCAGAAATGTTTCCTGTCATTCTGTTCTGAGGAATTTTAAACAATGCTGATTGTTTTGCCCATGTGATACTTTCAGCAGCAAAATGAAGAAATACTATGTTTGTTGATTCCCACTGTTGCCCTGTAGAAATTTGGGGGAATCCTATGAAACTCAATGCAAGGAGGAATTGGCAAAAATTGAGTCCCATACAGGATACTGTCTCTGACCTAAGGATAAATGGGAGTTCTAGAATAATAGAAGCCCAAATAGATTTAATTTTTTATTTCCTTCTGAATGCAGAACAGAGTAACAATTAAACATTTCATTCTATTAAGTTATAATTCTGTCTTAGTTCAAGGTCTTTTAAGTGTACTTTATCTCTGCAGGATTACCTTTTCTGTCAGAAAGCATTGATGTCATTTTGACAGACATTCCATTTGGAAAAAAGTTCAAAATAACAGAAGACATGAAGTTTTTTCCCAGAGTTTTTCAAGAACTTGAAAGGTACATGAATCAAATTATCTGGAATTCAAGAATTAATATTAGAATGAAATTTAGTATATGATATGTAGTCAAATACACATCATAACTAGATAGAAACAATTCTACTTGATGGTAATTACCTATCTTCTAATATAAGTAATAATACTGATAAGGGAAAATATTTGTAGAATCAAATGAGGAGTCCTTGGTTGTTTACTTACAGATGTTTTACTAATTTCTAATCAGTGATTGGAGAATAGTAATATTACCTAGTTTGTTTCATTATAGTTAAATATCTGCAAAAAAACAACCAAGTTCAGAGACCACCAAGGGTCTATCATAAATAATAGTTTTAAAGAGGATGAAAAAAATATGATGTTGGTAATTGCTAACAAGTCAGAAGGCCTGGGTCTGGTCAAATAATATACAGGACACTGCTGATGCTGGCAGTGAATGAGAAGTCATAGGGTACGTACTGAGAAATATATAGTAGAGTAAAGGAAATGTTCCTGACAAAGTTAATTTGATTCAGATGGGGGGTGAGGGAATGTTTTCAAAATAGGCTTGTTACTTTCTCCAGGAACTTTGACTGTAGCCTTGAGTTCCCTGAATATAGGACACTGTTCTAAACTTAAGAATAGCTTATGTTTGGAACAATGCCCTATAATCGGGAAACTCAAGGCTACAGTCAAAAGTTCTGTTTATGTTATGTTATGTTATGTTTAGAACAGCTTCCAGATGTATAGTTCTTCCTCATTCTTAGTCTAAAGCTGACAGTACTCTCTTGAAATCTCTTCTCTACTCTGCTCTGCAAGGGGCAGAGGCAAACGGTCAGACAAAAGAGAGGTTACCTACAGAAATTCTTCCTCTCCCCCCACAGAATAGAGAGATTGGAAAGGAGGAATGAGTAAGGTAAACTCTGCATAGTGTGCCTGCAACTGCCAGACCTGGGCTACCAGTGCAACTGCCAGACCTGGGCTACCAGTAGTCGGATTACTTTCAATGTGTAGAGGAGCAAACAGTTTACTCTTGCAATCTCTTCCTCTCCAATCTCTATTTTGAATGGGGGAAGAAAATAGGTCAGGAACAGGATGATGTGTACTGACTAATAGCAATCAGAATATTGAGGGATGCTGAGCATGTTGTAAATGTTTATAAATTGGCCATACAGATTTTTTTTAGCATCATGGGTAACCTCAGTTACTGAATATGTGGTCAATAAGCAAAGACTATCTCTAATGTAAATATCCCTTTAGATTTTTGCATGCCAAGATCCATCAAAAATTCTTGTATTGGGTTCTTGTATTGGGTTGTAGTTGGCAGTCAAGACCTTGCTCATTGTCATTTATTTCAGCTGGATAATAATGGATATATCAATTAAGTATAATGAAATGCTGGCATATATAGAAAAAACTGGAATTTGTATGAAGCCCAATATTAAAATCAATTTACCAAGATGTTCACTTAGAGGCTTTCTCTTGGTATATCTTACCATATAGAAAGGTAAAGATAAAAGTAGAGAGATTGTAAACTACTAGATACTCTGGAGGTTTCTTATAAAATAATGTTATTGAAATCAAGCAAGAATATATTAGTTAACTATTCTCTATTGTTTTTCAGGGTGCTTTGTTTTGGAGGGACTATTGTACTGTTACTTAATCAAGAACTTTTTAAATGTATTTCTAATGATATTGCCCATGGCTCTCAGACTGAGAGATCTATCTTGGCAGAATCTTCTACTGATTGCAGAAAAAGTAATTTGATATCAGTTGAACCAGATATCAAACAAGAAAATATTAGTTGTGGTACTGTTTCCCCCTCAACTCAAGATACAAGGGAAGAACATCTCAATTACAAAAAGGCAGATCTTGGTTCTCTGGTGTTCATAGAATCCTTTGAAGTTAGTCTTGGCAAGACAAATGCATTCATATGCAAGTACAAGAAGATAACTTGAAGGATCTAGAAGGTAACAATGGCAAGTATATATAAAACATGTTGATGGACTTGACAATGAGAACTGCATATCAATCACTGCAAAAGATCCTAAGGGATTATATTAGGATCTGTAACTGAAAACACTGGGCTAAATTTAGATGTTTGAGATGAAAGAGACACGGTTGCTAGTCTTGATGGAAATAGACATTAATAGTGAGATAGCTTTAATGGATGTTATTTCTCAAACAGTACTCAAGATAACCAACATGATACACTCTGACGTGGTTGATAACAGTCTTGCATCAATTCTTGGCATTTACACATCATCATTTTGCAATACTAGGCAAGGATTATGCTTGGTGTGTCATAGTGCATTGTACTACCGTGTTTCCCCGAAAAAAGACCCTGTCTTATATTTTTTAAACCCTGAAATAAGCGCTTGGCCTTATTGCCATGCGCTCAAAAGCCCGATTGGTCTTATTATCAGGGGATGTGTTATTTTGGGGGGAAACAGAATATATTGTATTATATTCTGCCTTCATGAGAATCATTGTGCAGGTTCTAATTGATCTTTGGGAAGATAGTCAGAAGAAACTTCTGAAATAGGTTTCCTGGATGCTAGTCCATTGCTGAACATTATTCAGACCATTGGCAATTGCTTTTCATAATCTTGTGTTATGAATCTGAGAGATGAAGATTTCCAATTAATAGAAGTCCTTTTTATATTATCTGTTATTAGATTGCACTATAAGCAGATTTGTGCCTGAAAATCATATTGAATCCTGCTTCAGAAATCAGTGCTTTGTAGCAAGAAAATCCAAACTGTGTTTTTAGTATTTTTCCTAGAATTGTATGGGAAGTCTCTGAAAATACAAAACTCCAAAAAAACCCCACAGGAATCAAGAAGACAGGTCTCTTTTTACACAAATTCATTATTTAACTAGCAATAAAGGGTACATTTATTTGTATTCAGAAGGAAGATAGAAGTAAAAAGAAAATATGCAAACATATTCAAGCAATTATATTATCTGCTTGGTGGATTAGAAATTATGTAAGTGCCTGTCAGCTGTTTTAGCAATTCTAATTCAGATGCGATAGCTGTGTTATGCTTCCAACACTATATACTTAATTTACCAATGAAAAGTATAACCATTTGGACTACATAAATTGGTTCAAAATCAGGGAACTTTTTAAGTCTAAACATTTGCATTTCCTAATTCAACGCTTGTGTGTGTGTAAGAATGGTAATGTAGAAAATTTATTATATTGTCCCTCCTGTTCATCTATAAATTCTAAGTACCTAAAACAGTGGTTCCGAACCTTTTTTTGGCCATGCCCCACCTAAGCATTTCTAAAATCCTGATTCCCCCTCGTGACACATAATTCTTACTATTCAAAAAGTAAAGTCCTACTCACACGGAAGAAGCCTAAAAGGCCATTAACTTGGTTTAAACAAGGTTTCAAATTGCCCCCATTAAAAATCAAATTGCCCCTCTGTGGGGTGTGAGCCCCACTTTGGGAACCACTGACCTAAAGGGGATTGTTTTTGTAATGGTCATGACCTACCATAGTCATAGTGGCAACATCAGGTATATTTAGAGCAAGCATATTCTGTCAGTTATGAAAAAAATATTTTTGCTGGTAGTATATGTCTATTTTGAGGATGGCCAGTGCCATTGACGGTAACAAAAAAATAAATACCGGTAGCTGGCATGCCGATAAGTTTGTCTTTTAGCCTTACGGTACTGGAAATAGCTGAGAATGAATCTGGTATGTAAAGGTACTTTTTTTTTCTTTTGCATTGGCATCATGGAATTACTGCAAAGGTAGGCAAGAGCTGATATAGGGTCTGCTTCACATAGATAGTTTTGTCCTTAAAAATTCAGGAATGCATTTATGGTTACAGGTGTAACCAAATAAAGAATATCCTTTGTAATTTGTGGCTATATTGTTTATAACAAGAGCCATATCCAAGTCATTTGTTCAGGAATTTTATTAACAGAAGATGCCATTATTTTTAGACAAAAAAACTGAAACACATAGCATGCATTATTTCCGATAATGCAAATGCTGTAATTCATTTTATACATTTCATCTTTTTTATATATGGCATTGGATTGTATATGAAACATGAAAATCTTTAATGGAACTATAGGCATAAATTTTCCTACATAAAGTGGCCTACCCCCTTCTGGAGGTCATTCTACTGTAGCACCTTTCTGTTTCTTCTAAAAACATATGATTCACTCATTTCTTACACAAGAAATATTTGAAATCTTTCCCATACATCATTCTAGTAACTACTAAAAATAATTAATAGAGAAGACTAAGTATCACCTAACAAGACAAAAATAATATAAAATGTAATTAAAATAAAGAAACTTTCTTACCAACTGGATAATATGGCAGTGTTTTTGTTGTTTTAACCTTGTATACCAAGTTATTTTTTTAAAGCCATTTTATTTATTTTCAAATTATATGGCCATTAAGTTGAACCTCATGACACGAGACAGCAAATAGCAATTGAAACATCAACACAGTTTTCTTGTTCAAGTAGAAATAGTTCCATTTCATCTGTGACATGTACATATATATTGTGCTAAATTACTATCAGTTCCACAACAGTTTTGCTGTCTGAACTTGATATATCAGCCACCATGGAAACATAGATGTCCTTTGTGTTTCCTGGCTACTAAGTCACTGTTCCATATTTAAAGGATTTGGGTTTTGTTTGTGCTTGGATTCTGAATTAAGCTCCCTTATGTATCTTTCTGTTGCCTTATAAACAAAAAAATAATAAGTCATACAGAAGAGTCTCTGGTAGATTTTAAATGGCTAGTTTTTGTCCTGCTAATAAACGGGTAAGTGGTACAAAGGCATCCTGCTGCTACTATAAGTCCTAAACTGCACCATGCACAGAATATAGACCAGCTGTATCCATGTTCAACATCATCAGGCAGACCATAGATGATTTTGGGAAGGCGGTTTAGGTCAAAGGATATACTTGTTGCATAAGTACAGAGAGAAATAGTGCAAAAGATGCCTACAAAGGAAACATATAGCAGAGTTACAAGATGTATAGAAATAGGAATTTCCAAATAAATAACCTAGATACACATACACTTTTAATTATGTGGTAAGAATTTGCACTTACAAGAATGGCATTGATAACAATGTCATACAATGTATCTGTCATCAGAATTGTATCAAGAAAATGTTGATATTTAAATTATATTATAAAGCAAATATGTCCTATTGTAATAATAATTTTGAAACAACATAGGTGGCAAACAAATTTAATAATAAAATTTTTTACTACTTTAAAATAGTCATGGTCTAAATTTTTATTTCTGAGTTTTATAAAGAATATTCAGGTCAAATGAGCAGAATTAAACTTTTCAATAACTCCAAAAAGAAGTTTCAGTCCCAGGATTCCAAGAACTGGGATTCAATCCTAAATTTGCCAAAGAACTGGTGCATCTTAAGTGCCCAATTTTAATCAATATTTTCATATATTAAATTATTTCCATATATTTTAAATTAAGGTTCTTTTGTTGCTGTCATCTTGGATAGATATTGGGATTGGAATTTATTAAAGTTGGTTTAATAATTTTAATTTTATGTATTATTTTATTTTGATATTTCTGTATTCTACCTCCCCTAATTTAATACCTCCATAATTCATAGGTTTGAGAGCCAAATCAGATGAATCATGTTTTTTCAAAACTCATACTTTGGATGCCAGTGAGCCAAGCCCCAGCATTAGCAGGCTCTATAACTGCAGGGTCTACAGCTGAGAATCTGGTCTGGAACTAGAGGCAATGGTTACCAGCCCCTCAGAACGCAAAAGAAAACTGGTGAAAGGTCATAAACAGCAATGAAATCAATAACATTAAGGGAGATTTATGAAAAGAGATGATTTAATATTGGATTGCTTGATACATTATATACAGTATTATGTATAGTGTGACTATGTGACTCTTGCAATATTGAGGAAAGATTATAGCCTGATTTACACTTTTGTAATTTGCCATAGTAGCAAATGGACTGATTTACAGGTGCTTACCTTAATTCTCTGCCAGAGTCTTGTGAAAATAGGGAAGAAAACAGATTTGATGGTATGTACATATAAGGTTCAGTATTTTGATTTAGATCTGTTGAAATTGCTTGCCTGAGGATTTGCTGTGTGTTCTCAGCAGGCAAGGATCTGTGACTATTCCAATTCTGCATATCCTAATATAATTTATATCTACAGATAATTCATGTCTCATTTCTAAGTTGCTGAGGTATAGTTTAAATTCAGGCTTTCTTGATAATATTTAAAGCAGCATTTGGATTTCAATACACCAACATTTACTCACATGTCTAGCCTAGTAATAGTAGCCTGTTTGGCTTAGGTTTTTCTTAGTGTAGAATATAGAGATTTTTTTATTCCTGGAAGTTATTTTCTGGTACTACTGGTCTCCTGAAATTAATGTCAGCTCTGAACCATTACACAGCCTTATGTTACCTGGTAGTCTCCAATCAGCCTTTAGGATTTTTAAGTACAGTGCAAAATATCAAAAATAAATAAGAGTATCCAGGGGTGAAATTCACTTGCCTCCCCTACCAGTTCGTGCTTTGCTCACTCGTACCGTCGTCGGCCCATGTGCAAAGCCTTCTGTGCATGCGGAAGAGGCTTAAAATCATCACAAAAAAGCAACATGACATTGGCACGGATGGGCAGAGCCTCCCGCAGCCGCCACTATTGGTTTTCCCGGCTGGATAGACCCGGCTGAATTTCACCCCTAAGAGTATCCTTCTCCCAACTCCTGCAGAATTGACTGAAAGAGAAGGAATCTACCTCACAAAGGAGACAATAACAAATATACTATTGTAATGGCTTTTCATAGTCTTTCATGGACTATCCATAAATATTCCTCTTACACTTTCAAGTGGTTAGTCAAATTATTTTGGCATCTGAAGTAAAAAGCCTCCCAAATTACTCTTCCCACTTCTAGCAGTAAAAATAGAATAACTACATTTAAAAACTAACAGACAAAAAAGAAAGTGTACCTGACATGAGGAAAAGTAGGCCAGCAACATGCTGTGTGAGGCTTTTCTCCCAAAAGAAACCAACTGCAATTACAATGCACCCGCAGAGAAGAACAGCTGCTGCCATCCCAAGAAAACCTGCTGTAATTCTTCTTAGATCTATTCTCATAAGTGAAGGAAGTGATAAATTATCAGCACACATTAAAATTACATTAAACCTATTCTTATGCATGAACATTCCTAGAAATAAACTACAGATAGGTTACTCTATGACAATAGGGAACAGAACATCCATTGCTACATGATATGGTCCTTTAAGTGAGTTGTGCCCAACTGAAATCTTTTTTTGTCATGGTCATTAAGCTAATCACAGTCATTAAGCAAATGTTATTGTTTCCCCCATTGACTGCTTGCTGGAAGACTCCTGGGTCACAAATGGTGATCATAAGACCTCAGGATGCTGCAATAGTCACCAATACAGTATGAGAACTAGTCACAAGTCACATCATAAGTTCGAACAGTTGTTAAATGAAGAGTAGGACTACCTACTCTTGAGGACTACCCGCTTGAGGACTACCCGCATGTTAAATGTAATATGACTTTTTAATGATAAATAATTTCCAGGTCATGGAGCTATTATTTCTTGCCAATTTTAATGAGAAAAGTGATGGACACATCTTCTGATTTGTTTTTCTTTTCGTAAGGTTTTAAAAACCCTTATTCTAAAAAAAAATTAACACTGGCAATTTCTATGACCACTTCTAACCCATTTTTGCATCTCGGTTACTAAAATAATTGTACTATTAAATAGATAGCCTTTTGCCATCAAAAAGTTATTCCACCCTACTATAAAAGGAAATTTTGCTACATCTACAGGAGGGTGGATTGTTTATAAAATATTATGACATTTCCAAAACTGGTGTGCAATACTTTTTGTTCGAATGCAATAACCTTAGAATAGGTAACGTGTACTAATATTTATTTTCACATTTTTAACCTGCCCTATATCAATGGAGCACATCATATTAGAAAGACCACACACGTTCAACTTAAATGCAGAAGTACTTACGTAACAAGTGCCATTCATCCTGCTGGATAATCTTTGTTAAATTGATAGGGATGTTCCATAAGCGTCGTATTGGCGTGGCAAAGTGATACTTGATTGCTGTACATTTCCGAGCAATACCTTTAGAAAACACAGAAATATTTAATGAATAATTCTGAACAGGATCTGGGTGATGACTTTTTAACATAGAGAAATCCAGTAAATGAGATGCTTCCAAATGAGACTTTTATTGTGAAATTGAAATGTTTATAAAGTAATCGCCTTCTTCAAAGAACTTATATGAAGGGGTAGGGACTACCATCATCTTTTTAATTATAGTCCTCCTGCATTTTTCCACCAATGACTGTGATGCCTATCTTGGATTTTATCTGTGCTTTTTTGTTATTAATTTTTTATTTTGCTATTGTTTGGAATTTGATGTTGTTAGTTGCGAAATCATGTCCGACTCATTGCAACCCCATTGACAATGTTCCTCCAGGCCGCTACCATCCTCTAGAGTCCATTTAAGCTCACGCCTACTGCTTCAGTGACCATCCAGCCACCTCATTCTCTGTCATCCCCTTCTTCTCTTGCCCTCAATCTTTCCCAGCATTAGGCTCTTCTTCAGTGAGTCCTTCCTCCTCATTAGGTGGCCAAAGGATTTGAGTTTCATCTTCAGGATCTGG
>JANHFK010003563.1:33890-48080 GCA_036250565.1 Sibynophis collaris | reverse complement strand
CAATGCAGCTCGCGCAGGAGAGGTGTTACATGGGAGCTTTTGGGAGCTCCCAGAATCCCCCGCGCGGCTGCATTCTGTACCAGCTGTAGCCTCCGGATCGACCCCAAGGGTAGCCCCACGTAGAGAGCATTATTAAGGAACTTGGCCATAAAAATCTATGTCATCCTTTCCCAATTAAAAACAGACAATAGTAACTCTGCTTTGAAATTCTAAGAGATGATGCCCAATACATCTAGAAGCATTAGAGCAGGGATGTCAAACTCACGTCGTCATGGCGGTGTCACGTGATGTATCAGGACTTTTTTTCCCTTCGCTAAAACAGGGATAGGGGTGGCCAGTATGTGATGCATCCGGTCCATGGGCCAGGAGTTTGACAGCCCTGAATTAGAGGAAAAACTCTTCCATGTTAAACAGAAGTCAAAGAACAAAGTACTCAAAATAGGAGAGCAGAGATTAAATAATCTCATTTAAGACTAGAATATTATGCACTCTATATGGTTAGTTTATTGTACAGTATAACATGCAAAACCAGGAATTAGTTTTCAATAAACAATGGTAATACATGGATGAGTACATTGTGATACAAATTTAGGTTTCATGCATTGTAGGGCACAATATAACCTGGTTACTTTGTAGAATAGATGTGGCTTGAGCCTGCCAGACACTATGTTGATACTAGAAGAATATGATTGCTCATCATGATTCAGACTTGATCAATGTCCAGAACAATTCATTCTATCCGGAGCAGTCATTCAATTTCTCTCTATGTAAGCATGAGGTAATGGGTTAGGAGGTGGTTGTTTCTGGCATTGTAGTAACTGAAATTAATACAGCATCAGAAATGCTGAGAAAAGGTTTGAAGTGATTGTGGCTGACACTCAAAGCTAGGATTTTCCTACAGAAATCCTCTCTCTCAACTTCCCCATATCTAAAACTAGTACATGTTTCATAATGAGTCGAAGTACCTAGGGAACTCAGTGTGCATGAGAAAGAACATAAGGGAGAAATATTGCGATCCAATAAATACAACTTTTGAAGATGTAGCCCACATAAGCCCTATATACTTTACATCTTTGAACATAGTTGTAATATTTTGCATACCATTGTTAACTAGGCCTAACTGATCTTTTCCAATATTGAGTACTAGCACATAAGTGATTTGAAACCGATTCCTTCAGAAATGTTTTTTTTCAACTTCCCAATCTGGAAGATGAAAATTCCAAGAAATCTCTTATCCAAAAACTAATCAGGCCTAGTCCTCCTGTTTCAAATTGCACCCAGGCAACTCTTCTGGAAAAAGCTCCGATAGTTAAAAATTGCTTACTCAAACCTTATTGAAAGTGTTCTGATGCTATTCAGAATGTTTTAGAAGTGTGGAGTTTAAAACAGGTTCAAAGTTGGACTATTTCAGTCTGATTTCTCTCAATTTGCTTTCTTTTATTCCTTATTTTTGTTTCTGGCTGTATCTTTTTTCCCCTTGCTTACTTGCAAGCCACCTATAATTGTTGGAAGTCATGTGCCATACAAATTTAAGAATAAATGAAAATAAAAATGAATAAAACACACTTCTGGAATTGAACAATATTTCAAGCTTGAACAGTGATGAATTAAAACAATTGACCCACCCACTAAAAATGGTTGGAACTCCTGGGAGATTACCAGGAGATCCCATATTACAGACTGAATTGAGAAATCTAAAATGATCTTCAAAAATGATGATGGCAAACTTTTTCCTGATCAAGAAGATGCACACATGTCTATGAACTCAGCAGAAATCACATTTAATTCAAAGGAAATTTTACCTTCTATTAAAAGCTGACTCCATTTTCATCTGCATAGCCTTCAAATATTGGTTTCTTGGTGTGATATTGTGAATAGTTTACATTTGTGTAAGTGTAAAAATATAAGAGTATAGGTGAGATTCCTTGTAGCCTGATATAATTTTTTAAATGAATACTTTCACAAAAAACACCAGACAGCTCTCTGCAAGTTCAGAATCAGACTACTGTATGAGCAAACCTGAACTGTTGTTCATTTTGTTTCTCAAAGAACAATGATGATGAATTTTCCCTCTGTTATAAGGAATCTGTTCATGCTTAAGTACTGCATAAAAATGGGCCCTCTGTGCCAGTTTGCAAATGTTACCAATACATAAGAAATGTCACTCAACCTGTCTGTTTTACTAACATTTCCTATCAGCAAGCAGACAGGAAACCTTCTCAGACACACTCACAAAGAGTCTAACAGAAGCCAGAGCTAAAAGTAGATTTGCTTTCTGTGCGTTATCACCCAAAAAGAACGGAAACCATATGGAGTTTTTGCTATTCATCTACTTAAAGTCTTCAGGTGGCTTTAAACAAAAAACAAAAATATATGTATCCAGTTATCCCTTTATTATTATTATTATTATTGCCATTTATGTTATAACATTTTGACTTCATGTCTAGCTAAAGCTGACAACCTAATTGTACTAATTCACTTTGGGATGGATCATGTAAATTGTTCTGACTGCCCAAAGATATTCTGTGGAAAACTGCTAAGAAATAAACAGTTCTTGCTATGAAAATTGGCTACTTTATATTACAGAATAGATGCAATATTCTGAAATTTTGGGTAAAACATGACAGTCCAGTGGTCGCCAACCTTTGCAGCTTGGCGGCCTTGCTGACGAGAGGAGAGAGGAACTGGGCAACACGAGCAGTGGACCAGTGCTCACAAACACAGCTCAACTTGCCTGAATGGTGAGCTAGCACGCACACACGTGCACACAGCTCTACCTGCGCAAGTTGAGTGCGTGCATGTGTGTAAGTGCGCCAGGCAGAGGTGGTATTCACTTACTTTCCCTACTAGTTTGCAAATGTGAGCGCGCACTTGCATTACCAAAAGCACACCATACCCACAATAAAGTATGTTGGTGGAAACATTTGCTTTGGGGCTGCTTTTCTTCAGCTGGAACTGGGGATTCAGTCAAGGTGGAGGGAATCACGAACAGTTCCAAATATTGGTCAGTTTTGGCACAAAACCTTCAGGCCTCTGCTAAAATATTGAAGATTTTCACCTTTCAACATGACAACAACCCAAAGCACATCTCCAAATCAAGGAAAGATTGGCTTCGCCAGAAGAAGATGAACGTTTTGGAATGGTCCAACCAGAGCCCAGACCCAAACCCAATGGAAAATCTGTGGGGTGACCTGAAGAAGGCTGTGCACAGAAGATGCCTTTGTAGTCTGACAGATTTGGAGCACTTTTGCAAGGAAGAGTGGGCAAAGATTCCCACTCCCACAAGATGTGCCATGCTGATAGATTGCTACTCATAAAATCAAAAGGTGCTTCAACGAAGTATTAGTTTAAGGGTGTGCACCTTTATGCAGCTACCTTACTCTATTTTTTATTGTTATTTCCCCCCTAAAATTCAACAAAAGAAATTTAGTTTGTTTTTCAACTGAATTGTACAGCTGATATGTTATATTAAAGGTGGAAAAAGTTCTGAAGTGAGTTATCTTGGTGTGACTTTTTTATATCTAAAAAAGCTGACATTTTAATGGGGTTGTGTAACTTTTTATATCCACTGAGCATAGGTATTATATAAAGAAAGGTTGCTTTTCTGTTACACTTAAAGGATATTTATAGGTAAGGACATATCTATCAGCTTGGGCAAAAGTGGTAAACCCACTTCCTAATCCTAATCTTATATAGGTTCCTCTGGCACTCACCTTTCCATTTCTGCACTCTCTAATAGTATATTACTGTAGGTACATCTTTTCTGCTAGCCCAACATGAGAAGGGGTCTTAAAGCCAATAAGGTGTAGAAGCCAGACGGAGGCACAAAGATTCAAATATTCTGTGAAGCATGAAGCAGGTTTGGTGAGTTTGGGTCAGTTACAAGCTCACTGCTTTATCTACTTGATTTTACTGTTGTGAGACTAAAACGAGACAAGACCCTAAACAAGGCATGAGACATAAATGTAACAAATAAGTATAATGAACTTCACAGAGACCTTCATGAACAACGTGTATGAGGGGTGTTTTAGTGTTATGACTTTTATGAATTGTTATTGTTTAACCAAGATTACAAAGAAGTGTCTACATTCTTAAAAATGCCCCCTCTAATAATTTAGAGGGAGCTTTAAAAAGATAATAATTGACATAGTATATTCAAAACTTCATTTTGTAACATATAAGCACACAACTCATACTGAAGTAACAATATGGTAAACAGCAAAATAATTCCATTTTTATAGCATTTTCCCCTGTATTTAATTCCCTATTTTTACAGATACAACTACAACCTTATTTGTGTTTTGATTGATTCAGTATACATTTTCAATTAAATTTGTAATGTACTTATCAACGGCTACCAGCACTGCTGCTGTTTTTGTTGTGTCCATTTTGAAGTTAAATCCCCTATGAGATTCTTATAATTAACTTGTGTTTTTCCTAATTTAACTTTTCATTTTAAGGTTTCCTTTTAAATCCATTACAATTATCAACATGTATTAAATAGACATGTTTGAATCCACGTTTTATAAGTAAAACTACATGTATGAGTTTAATTGAATATCAATAAAGCATCTTTTTATCACTTAATACAGGTGGATCAAGAAATGCTCTTTAAATCCATTTGTTCACAGGGATACACACAAAAATAGATCATAATCATCTTCTTCAAACTATGGGTCACATTCTCTGCTCTTCATCTAAAAGCATATAGGTTCTCTTCCCCACCCACACCCACCCCATTCCATTACCACTAACTGAATACTGAATGGAATAGATCCTGGAATTAATGAGTGAGTAAAATATTAAAGATAACAGACATGAACCAAGGCTGTAACAATGTTACCAAAGTGGAATATATCCCACAAAGAGCTGGATAATCATACAGTGATTAGGTAACTTGTAAGAACATCTGGTGTTGGGTTTTTGTTTTTGTGGGTAGTCTCGCATGTTTTTAAATTTGAAATATAGTTTTGGAACATTATTATCTTAATATAAATTATGGGGAATCACTTCAAAAAAATGCTATTCAGAGCAAAAGATGAGAACATCAAGTTAAATCGTGTTCTTTAAACAAAACATTCCAAACTCTGTAGTACTGAGAAACACAGCTAAAGATATTAAACAATAAAAGTTACACAGAACCTTTTAACCTCCTTGATACAGAGTCCTCCTCCTCCTTCTCTTGTTATGACCACAGTTGTGATGGTCGGCCATGAACTCTGCCAAAGATAACACAGACAAACCTTTTCACTTTATTTGGCTATTACGGATTGCTTTAAAGGTAGGATTTTATCATAGCCCTGTTTAATATTTGAAAGAAGAAATAGATATATTTTGACCAATTTAGATAAAAGATCTGTTCAGATTCCATCATCTTTAGGATGATAACTTGACCTGCCTGATTAACAAGTACCAAGAGCAATCATCTGGAAACAGACTAAGGTTAAAACAGTCTCCACATCAAGAGAAATAAGACTGTCTGTTCTATTTCCACTCTTCACACTATATCCTGCAAAAGTCACTGAGGACTGCTTTTAATTCAAATCACCATGAGCTACCAAGGCAGATGTTACTGCAGTCTAAATGGCTGCAGCTATTGGAGCAAAGCTACCATCTGTGGGGTTTGATTCAAGACTTCTAAGTGAAAATCCCCAATAAAGGGGGGAGGGGGAAATGACACCAGGTGTAAACATTAAAGAACTATGGAATGTATGGCTAGTTAAAAAAAATAAATGATGTGAGGAGTGGAAGTTGATTACATGAGAACTTCAGAAAAGGCCATTTTGCAAATAAGTGACAGGTAGCAGAACCCCACAAGGCCAGAAAATGGCTACGGATTCAAAATGGCAGAAGGAAGAAATCAAGGATTGATATATGAGACTATTAACACAGTCTAGTGGAGGGGAAAGCATCACTGGTTTGTTTGTGTGGTAAACTTTTAGTATTTATTTATATTATTGTTATTGATTTAAGTAAAACATTATGTATGGTACAATTCCTTATGTTTTTCACAATTTATATCCACCTTGTTCTCTATAGGGTGTAGGTTTGCATGGAATCACTGTCTCTAAGCTCTTTTTCTCCACAGTGAAATTGTATGAGGGGAAAGAATAGTTCTGTCTTTTCATATGGCTATTATCAATCTATCATAATGTCTATATACACACACTCACACTGAACACAATCAAAATTTCAGCAGCAAAAGGCTGAAGCAAAGCTGCATTTGTAACTTCAGAAACCAAAATCCTGGTTCTTTTTGTTTAGCTGTTAAAATAAATAAACCATGTATTGAGTTTCCATAACTTTAATGTTAGGACTATAAAAATATGTTTTTTAAACTTTTTGTGCCCTTTGAAGTCTTGGAGTACAACTGCTAAAGACTATGAATAAATTCATTTGGAGAATGTTAGATGCTAGAACTGCAAAGCTGAATTTCCTATCTTGAAGGGAAGTTGAACACCCTGTTGACACCTGATGAGCATTAAAGGCAGCCTTAATTTCAAAGACAGGGGCTCAAGAGAAAAACATAGGTCACACTTGTCAGAAAAGTCTTCCCTTCCAAACACAATCCAATTCCTTTCTTTCATGTTCTGACTAATATTAATAATCCTGGAAAATATTTTTTTTCCCCTTAAACCTTTCCTGATGCATGACCCAGTCTGTTTTGCCTTTATTCTCCCTATGGAGCAACTGAGCAATTGAGATAATTAAGTTAGCTGATGAAGCAGGAAACAAGCTAATATTTTGGTGATTTACTTATTTTTTTTACATGACCATGAACATACTTAATATCCAAATGCAACTTTATTGAGTTCCAAACATCACTAGAACTATATTGAGACCAGAGATTATTGCTAATGAACACACTTCTACAAAATGAGAAGACCTAAACTAGGAAAGGAGTCTAGGGTAAGCATACTTTGAAGTGAATGAAGAAAGCTTGAATGTGCTTTTAAAAATCCTGCTATATGTAACTAGTCAATATTGCTTACAGAACCTCATTTTTATTTCTTTGAGCTACACAAGTGAAATACATAACCATGTGAATTTGACAGATCTTGAGAGTAAAATGCAGTGCAATGTACAGTAAGCTTCAGATGACAAATCCCAAATTGGGGGAGGGGGGAAGAGATACTGATGCCACCCAGTAAATAGGACTCATCCCTTCCACTCACTTTCCCTTTCTTAACATAAGGAAAAATATAAAAGGAGGAATTTAAATGATCCAGCTACAAAAATTATCTCTCTTTCACACATTCAGTACACAGACAAACATAATATATACTCTTCACCAACCCAGCATTTTGGCTATCACTTTAACCATTAGAATATATTTTTGCAGGAGCCGATCTGGGTCGGTCACCGGAACCAGAGGTTTTGTCTTCCGAACTTTTGGACTCGTGCTGGAGCCCATCTTCATTATCCTGGGACATGTATATTCACCTTCATTTGTGAGAATATATTTTATTCTAAGTTCTAAAATGATTCTTGGGTATATTACTTAGTAAATAAAAAGTATTGGCTACTGCTAAATAACAAATTTGGGATCTGAAAATATTTGTGACTCCCTTGTTATAAAATGGGTAAATGCTTTATGAACTTATTCCAAATTATTATTCCGTGCTTTCTCTTTTCTCCTTATGTCAGGTTCCTCCCATCATCAAAAACAAGAACAGAAGGACCTCCAGGAGGCCAACTCTGCATTGCACTCTTCTTTTAAACTGTCAGTGTGTAACATTCCCAGTGATGCAATCTGGCTGTTGTCTGGCGGAAACAAGGAGCCCTCATGCACCTGTTCCAATGGTGCCCAAACTGAGTTTCCTGATTGATGTTTTCTGCACCTGCTTCATGGGCTCTTTAGTTGAAGGAAGTGGGTTTGGTGGAAGCAATGGGTGCTGCTCTACAACAAGGCAATTGCCAGCTACCTGCCCACACCAATGAAATATTATAAATGTCAAGACACGAAAGACAGAAAGTAGATTTTCACCAAAGGATAGAAGGATTTTTTAAAGTCGTCACTTTATATATGACATTACAGAGAACAGCAATGAAAATAATTTGCATAAAAGCCATATAACTATTGCAAAAGCAAAAATATTAAAAAAGTAAAACTAAAATAAAGGCTAAGGTCTTTCTAAGAGTGTTCACCTTTATTTTCTCCTCCTTTATTTGGCAGTATAGTTTGTTATCTAGAAGATTTTATTCATTCAGTATGCTTCTGCACAATTTCTGCATAATTGAGAGTTCCAATAACATCTTCATTATTTTTACCACCCACTGCTCTTACCACTCTGAAATCTAAACAACAGATAATAAATTATTAAAACAAACTTTAAAATTCTATTAAAGGACTACAAAAGAACAGATGAATGTCCTGATTGATTAACCTACTTATCCAAATCCCTTGTTAAATAGTAAAGCTGTAGAAGAAAAGCAATCTAACTTTTACCAAAATATGTTACAATGCCCTCTGGGACTCTGGGTTTCAATTCATTCAACTTCAATGGAACTAAATTCCTAAAACTGTTACCAAAGGGATCACACTGAACATCTATGGTCAAGGAATGAGGACACCTTTAGTGTTTCTTACACAGTTTTTTGCGTTTGTTCTGCACTGCTGCATCTATGTATGATTCTATGTACAGCCCATATAAATAATGAAAGAAGAACCCTAAATTGCAGATTGTATGCTTGAGTATATGGATCAGAGGTGGTATTCAGAAGGTTCTGACCAGTTCTGGAAAACCAGTAGTGGAAATTTTGAGTAGTTTGGAGAACCAGTAAATACCACCTCTGACTGGACCTGCCCCCATCTATTCTCTACCTTCCGAGTCCCAGCTGATCAGGAGGAAATGGGGATTTTGCAGTAACCTTCCCCTGGAGTGTGGAGGGAATGGAGATTCTACAGTATCCTTCCCCTATTACGCCCACCAAGCCATGCCACGCGCACCAAGCCATGCCCATAGAACCGGGAGTAAAAAAATGGAATCCCACCACTGATCTGGATCAAGTCAATACCACACTTACATGTACATTTATCTTGCCATATTCACTCCAGAATTACCTCCAATATGTATGAGCTATTTTCAGACTTCTTTTGATAATCATTTTGAGCATTAGAAATCCATCAGAACTATAGAAGATTTTTAAACTAAGCTCAGTGATTAAGTTGATCACTTTTAGATTCCTGATTTACCTAGAATCTTGAGGAAACTTTGATTACTATATATAAAACCCCCTAATGCTCAATGTTTCAATTTTATCGAAAAATCTAGCATAATAATATTTGACAAACAAATATCTGACAATTGTAGGACAACTAAGTTTCTGTTATTATGCAGCTCTATTTTTGCACAGTAACCTCAGAAGATGTACTTAGGAAAATAATACTAAATCCAGTTTCTAATAACTTTCTCTGCAGATTATGCAAGTTCAAAGCTCAAATACTGGCTCTTTTATCTAGCAAAATTTTTTTGTTGATTATTATTGGAAAACTATTATCCTTAATTTCTGATGAAGCATTTTATTCTTAAAAGAATGTGTTGCTACAGCTTCCAAGTATTAAAAGGTAAGAATATAAAGATTCTGTGAGAAAATAAAATATGTAAGCAATTGATGGTAAAAACTATCAAATCAAAATAAAGATCAAAAAGTGTTGGCCCAAATTATGTACCTGAATTTCTGTGACAAATGAGTGGTAGTAATTAATTATTACATAACATTGCACTTGCTAGTAACATTCAGTCACATTAATTCCTCATGTTGAAATGATATTTGTCAAAACCGCAGCACTATCCAAACAAATTTAGCAGCACTGAGGATAACCAAATTAATTCTTCTGCATCTCTTCAAGATCTTCAATATCACCGGCCACAAAAGGTACTTCTCTGGAATTGGACTAAGTACCATTTTTTCCCCAAGGCATCTGTTGCGGAATAATAATCCTGCACTCAATTGAACAGAGGACGTTAATTAATAAATATACATCATTAGATATAGTATCATGGGGCCTATCCAATAAGACAGATGACAAGGTTAAAAAGATTATAGTATTTATACATATAAAGGAAGAAAGATAAACTCAGGCTATGGGGGGGAATGAGTCTGCCAGCCTTCAGTATAGTTTTTGACTTACAGAAATACATATAATTATATTTATTACCCTGCTCTTTAGCTCGAATCCAATAAACATGGCTACCAATTTTAGTTAGGGTATCATCAGCAATATTGAATTTTACCTCTTTTCAGCCATAAATCTTATTAAGATGTTGGAATTGTAGGTCCCTGTCTCTATCATTAACGGAAGTTGGCAAACATTATTAGACATACTCTAAATAAAAAGAATTATTGCTTCATAGAACCAGTGTCAGGATTGGAAGGAACTTTGGAATCATGTTCTTGAAACCCAGGCCCATAGTAACCCTAAAAGATGGCCATCAACATCTCTTTAAATACTTCCATAGAGACAGTCTACTGGTCCTGAAATGCTATTGTAGTGTATGCTATTGCTGAACAAGTAACATTAGACATTTTTCCTGATGACCAGCTAAAATTTCCTTCTTTGTAATCTAAATGCAAATTTTTTTGACTTGTTTTACGGAACAATTCTTAGTAACTCTGTCCCATTTTTCACATGACAGTTATATCTCTCTAGAACTATATTTTCTGTCAGGTCAAACATACCATGCCCCAAACTTCCGAATTCATTTAAAAAAATCAGGGGTCCATCTGTTAGCACTTTTTAAATTACCGGTAAATTAACATCTTTTACTAAAATAGCAATAGCAATAGGGCTTAGACTTATATACCACTTCATAGTGCTTTACAACCCTATCTAGGCAGTTTACAGAGTCAGCATATTGCCCCCAACAATCATTTTACCGACCTCGGAAGGATGGAAGGCTAAGTTAACCTTGAGCGGGTCAGAATCGAAGTCATAGCAGTTGGCAGAGTCAGACCACAATATTGCATTCTAACCACTGTGCTACCAAGGCTTTCATGAGCTAATTTCTCTTGAATTTTGACAGAGTTCTCTCAGATATTTTCTATCCCCATTGTCTCCGTATTACTTGTGTATTTTATAATCATATTTTCTAATCCTTATCTAAGCAATTTAAAAATGTATTAAACAAGAGAGGGCCCAAAATGCAAGTCTTTGGGTGCCACTTAACACTTGACACACACTTGACATGGAGCAATTAGCATTCATTTCTTGGATAGAAATGGCAGTGTGGTTCAATTCACATTCTGTTATCTTCGCTTCTAGAATCTCATGGAAGACTTTGCTGAATGCAAATGCATTTTCATAGTCAACTAAACTGAGCACTCTATGAAGAAAGGAGATCAAGCTGATTTGGCAGGACATATATTTGATAAATCTATGCTGGTTTCAGCAAACAATGTATTTTCCTTAAATGCTCACATACCAAATGTTTAATAACCTGTTCCAGTGGTTTGCCTTGTATCAAAATCAAGTTGAATGATTTGTAGTTATCCAGGTTCACATTCTCCCCTTTCTGAAGAAAGGAGCAACATTTATTCTTTTCAACCCTGTGGTACTATGTCTATCCTCCCTGATTTATCAAGAGTCACAGAAAGACTCTAGACAACATCTGCAAACTCCTTCAAGACTCTCAGAGGTAACTGACCTGATCCAAGAGACTTGTCTAAGGTAGCCAGGTGTTCCCTTACCATCTTTTCACCTCATTGTTCTACTTGGGTTCATTTGAATACAGTATTGTTTGGGGGAAGCACGTTGATCCTATGCTCTTTCTATCCTACCATGTTTTCTAGGCCTCAGCCTACTACAAACAATTAAGATGAAAAGCTTATTTGGATAGAGGTGAGCTCCCACAAAGAATCACATCCACATACTTATAAATTAGCTGGAACCACCATTTTGCTGTTTCAATTCTGCTTGGTCGAGACTGCTTTTTTCAGCTGACTCACAAGTTGCACTTTTTTGTGAGGGAAAAAAAGACCAATCAACCGTCATGTAGGTTCTAACAATATTGGGACTCACTCTGTAAGGCAAATATGAATTTAATCATACCACAATTAAGAATCAAAATATTGTGTACCTTTCAGCAAAAATTGTGGTATCATGCTGCAGAATGATTGATGAAATGTCCTGTTCATCAAATTCATTATTTGCCATGGTTACATTTTTGCAGTTATGCCAGCAGTCCCCAACCTTTCTGGCTTGGCAGCTGGGGGGGGGGGCAGAGAGAGGATAGTTTTCTGTGACCGGCAAGCAGGCGCGTTCAAGCACACACACAGTTCCATTTGTGTGAGCAGCAGGTGCGTGTGCCCGCCGCTTGTGTGAAGGGAGTTTTGCATGCAAATGCAAGCAGCCACTGCTCGCACGAGGAAACCTTTGTGCATGAGGAGCACCCGCTTGTGTGCACACACACTCACCCGCCGTTCGCACAGCCCTGTTCCGAACAGGCCAAGGCCTGGTAGTGAGCCACAGCCCAGGAGATGGGGACCCCTGAGCTATGCCATTGTAGAGAGGTATTTATACTATTAATTTATTGAAAAGTACAGGCAAATGTTAATCATTTACTTAAGACCTCAAACACACTTCATCCTGCTATTGTTTTCATTCCCAAATCTCACAAAAACAAATTCATTTTTGTTTTCCCTTCTACGCTTATCTAAATCCAATGAAAAAGGAGTAAGAACCTAATTCAGTCATTGCCCTGCCTCAAGATCCAACAGTTACTGAAGTAACAAAAATCTCTTCCTTCCCACATCACACAAAAGGAAAAACAAAAGCAAGCGCTTAAACACGTCATTTATTTTGCCAGGTCATATGAATCAATACATTTCCAAGCATTTCCTATGAAGGTGAACTGTAAAACCATTGAGGCAACCTTTCCTATTGAAATCACTCCTAGCTTAGCATTGGAGACATTGTGAGGCAAAAATACCCACAAATGGGGCAATACACTTCCCATAAATCCTAGCAATTCAAAGAAGATGGTAGTTTCAATTCAGTTTCAAACATACTATAGCTGAAATAGAAATAAATGGGCTTAATTCTATATACAGCCAATGACATGGAACCACAGAAGTATGCAGACGATTTCAGACTGGAACAGAGCTCTGATATAGAACAGCCACAAATTACAAAGTTTTTAAAAATGAACAAGGTTTGAAATGTGCCATATATCTACAATGTGCTATTCAATTCAGGTAGGCCTTAGTTCAAAATATTTGTCTTCCCCAATATTAAATCGAAAGAAACCTCTTTCTCACACATTCCAAGAATAGAGGATGAACTCTTTTAATAGGTACATTCACTTACCTTTGAAACGTTTATGTGCCTTGAATCATTCTTTACAATCAGACTTTGACTCAAACATTTGCAGGAAGACCAGGGTCAAAAACAAAACGGTGACTTCACAGCCATGTTCCTTAGGAAGGAAATATGATCTGCCTTGGTCAGGAAAGGGAAATTGTTTGGAAGTCTAGACAGACCCCCTTCTCTGCGCAGGCTCTCCTCCTCCAAAGTGTTTTCATTGATTGCTACAGAGAGGGGAAAAGGAGGAGAAAGGAAATAAGACAACACTTTCCAACGCTACATGTCATGTGTACACAGTATCATTTGATGCTACTGCAGTTCAGACATTGATTGAATAGCATGAACATGGGAAACGGGATGCAGGCCAGAAGAATTAAGGAATTATTTCAGGATAATGGAATATAATATATACAAATGCTTATGAAAATCAATTCTCAAGAACCAAACTGGAGGCATCAAAAATAAAAATAAAAAACCAAGGAAGCAAAACAGGAAATGGCCAGTCTGCAGCAGAGCTCGCATAATAGAAATCTGTTTGTACTTACAATAAATAAAACAAAGTTACAATTGGCTTTCTGGAATTGTGTTGGCCCATGAAAAATAAAAAAGATAGTCAATCTGATAGTAATGGGTTCTGTTAATGCAGAGGAGATAATTGACAAGGAGGATCATTCTTGAAATTTATTTAAGTAACCATGGGAAACTAGGGTCCCACAGGATGGCTGTGTCTGACAGGCCTTGTCCACCACTTTACCTTCCTGCTCCTTTCCCATAAAAGTTTTTAAAAACTTTTAAAAAATCTCACACTTAAATCAATGGGAGGAATTTTGTTGCATCTAGCTGCACTATGAAAAGTTCGGGGTGGGTGGGGGTTATAGGTAAAC